>JANJGN010001314.1:0-157863 GCA_026770705.1 Isurus oxyrinchus
TGCCTTAAAAATATTCAAAGACTCTGCTTCCTTTTGAGGATGAGAGTTCCAAAGGTCTCTCCCTCCCGTCTCTCTCTTTCTCTCCCTCCTTGTCTCTCTCTTTCTCTCCCTCCTTGTCTCTCTCTTCTCTCTCCCTCCTTGTCTCGCTCTCTCTCTCTCTCTCTCTCCCCACCCATCTCTCTCTCTCTCTCTCCCCACCTCTCTCTCACTCTCTGTCCCTCCCTGCCTCTCTCTCTCTATCTCCCCCCCTTCCCGTCTCTCTCTCCCCATCTCTCTCTCTCTCTCCCCCTCCCCCGTCTCTCTCTCTCTCTCTCTCTCTTCTCCCTCCCCGTCTTTCTCCCTCCCTCCCGGTCTCTCTTCTCTCTCTCTCTCTCCCTCCCCATCACCCATCAAAGCTGGCCGCTCCCACCAGCATCTCTCTCTGCCTGTGTTTTCTCCCTAACCCCTTACTCCTCCCTTTCTGGCCCTCCACAATCACTCTTTCTTTTCTGCTGAGGACACACTGTATCAACCTACCATTCAGGAATAATGTACAATATTTGTTCAAATTTTGTAAACTCGGAATAAATATAAATTTATATAAATGTTAGTCGCTGTGATATCTTGGAAAAGACAAGAGTCACCCCTCACACCTTTGGGATTTGATCCCTCAGTCCCCCATGGTGCTGGGGTAGAGAGCGCGACCCTGGACAAAGGGAATCTCAGTGTCCGTGTACCGGTGAGTGTGAGTGACTCTGTGTCCGTGTACCGGTGAGTGTGAATCTCAGTGTCCGTGTACCGGTGAGTGTGAATCTCAGTGTCCGTGTACCGGTGAGTGTGAGTGAATCTCAGTGTCCGTGTACCGGTGAGTGTGAGTGACTCTGTGTCCGTGTACCGGTGAGTGTGAGTGAATCTCAGTGTCCGTGTACCGGTGAGTGTGAGTGAATCTCAGTGTCCGTGTACCGGTGAGTATGTGTGAATCTCAGTGTCCGTGTACTGGTGAGTGTGAGTCTATCTCAGTGTCCGTGTATCGGTGAGTGTGTGTGAATCTCTGTGTCCGTGTACCGGTGAGTGTGAGTGAATCTCAGTGTCCGTGTACCGGTGAGTGTGAGTGAATCTCAGTGTCCGTGTACCGGTGAGTGTGAGTGTATCTCAGTGTCCGTGTACCGGTGAGTGTGAGTGAATCTCAGTGTCCGTTGTACCGGTGAGTGTGTGTATCTCAGTGTCCGTGTACCGGTGAGTGTGGGTGAATCTCAGTGTCCGTGTACCGGTGAGTGTGAGTGAATCTCAGTGTCCATGTACTGGTGAGTGTGAGTGACTCTCAGTGTCCGTGTACTGGTAAGTGTGAGTGACTCTCAGTGTCTGTGTACCGGTGAGTGTGAGTGACTCTCAGTGTCCGTGTACCGGTGAGTGTGTGAATCTCAGTGTCCGTGTACCGGTGAGTGTGAATCTCAGTGTCCGTGTATCGGTGAGTGTGTGTGAATCTCTGTGTCCGTGTACCGGTGAGTGTGAGTGAATCTCAGTGTCCGTGTACCGGTGAGAGTGAGTGAATCTCAGTGTCCGTGTACTGGTGAGTGTGAGTGAATGTCAGTGTCCGTGTACCGGTGAGTGTGAGTGACTCTTGGTGTCCGTGTACCGGTGAGTGTGTGTGAATCTCAGTGTCCGTGTACCGGTGAGTGTGAGTGACTCTTGGTGTCCGTGTACCGGTGAGTGTGTGTGAATCTCAGTGTCCGTGTACCGGTGAGTGTGAGTGACTCTCAGTGTCCGTGTACCGGTGAGTGTGTGAATGTCAGTGTACGTGTACTGATGAGTGTGAGTGAATCTCAGTGTCTGTGTACCGGTGAGTGTGAGGGAATCTCCGAGACGCAGCCATGAAACTTTAGACGCATCTGATGCTGTGTCCGCCTTCAGTACCTCAGCCCTTCAGGAGCTGGTGCAAAGCATCACTGGTCACGGATGCTTGTGTGATGGGGGTCAGCTCCACCTTAAAGGTGCTGAGAGCACACAGAGAATGATGGAACTCTGTGGTACCTGCCCACTACATCCTGGCAGCAATGACAAGCATTGCTGAGATGCAGGCATCAGTAATGTGTCCAGGGAGTGTGAGGCTGGACCATTGCTGTGGTCTGAAGGCTGCACAGACACAGGGAAGAGGCCCTGGACTGAGACACCTGCCTTTATCTTGTGCAGAAAAGTTTCACGTCTGAGTGACAAGAACACTGCTCATCAGAACAAGGAGCCATAGGCAGGGAGACATTCTTAGGAACAAAAACAGAATTACCTGGAAAAACTCAGCAGGTCTGGCAGCATCGGCGGAGAAGAAAAGAGTTGACGTTTCGAGTCCTCATGACCCTTCGACAGAACTTGATTTCGAGTCCAAGAAAGAGTTGAAATATAAGCTGGTTTAAGGTGTGTGTGTGGGGGGGCGGAGAGATAGAGAGAGAGAGAGGTGCTTGTGTAGACAGACAAGCAGTGATAGAAGCAGATCATCAAAAGATGTCAGTGACAATGGTGCAAAAGAACACATAGGTGTTAAAGTTAAAGTTGGTGATATTATCTAAACGAATGTGCTAATTAAGAATGGATGGTAGGGCACTCAAGGTACAGCTCTAGTGGGGGTGGGGGGAGCATAAAAGATTTTAAAATATTTAAAAATAATGGAAATAGGTGGGAAAAGAAAAATCTATATAATTTATTGGAAAAAAAAGGGAAAAAGGGGGAAACAGAAAGGGGGTGGGGATGGGGGAGGGAGCTCACGACCTAAAGTTGTTGAATTCAATATTCAGTCCGGAAGGCTGTAAGGTGCCTAGTTGGAAGATGAGGTGTTGTTCCTCCAGTTTGCGTTGGGCTTCACTGGAACAATGCAGTAAGCCAAGGACAGACATGTGGGCAAGAGAGCAGGGTGGAGTGTTAAAATGGCAAGCCACAGGGAGGTTTGGGTCATTCTTGCGGACAGACCGCAGGTGTTCTGCAAAGCGGTCGCCCAGTTTACGTTTGGTCTCTCCAATGTAGAGGAGACCACATTGGGAGCAACGAATGCAGTAGACTAAGTTGGGGGAAATGCAAGTGAAATGCTGCTTCACTTGAAAGGAGTGTTTGGGCCCTTGGACGGTGAGGAGAGGGGAAGTGAAGGGGCAGGTGCTGCATCTTTTGCGTGGGCATGGGGTGGTGCCATAGGAGGGGGTTGAGGAGTAGGGGGTGATGGAGGAGTGGACCAGGGTGTCCCGGAGGGAGCGATCCCTACGGAATGCCGATAAGGGGGGTGAAGGGAAGTTGTGTTTGGTGGTGGCATCATGCTGGAGTTGGCGGAAATGGCGGAGGATGATCCTTTGAATGCGGAGGCTGGTGGGGTGATAAGTGAGGACAAGGGGGACCCTATCATGTTTCTGGGAGGGAGGAGAAGGCGTGAGGGCGGATGCGCGGGAGATGGGCCGGACATTGTCATCACCCTCTGCCTCCTACAACTAAGCCAATTTTGAATCCACCTTATCAAATTACCCTGTATCCCATGTGCCTTTGCCTTCTTTATAAGTCTCCCATGTGGGACCTTGTCAAAGGCTTTGCTGAAATCCATATAAACTACATCTACTGCACTACCCTCATCTATACACCTGGTCACCTCCTCAAAAAATTCAATCACATTTGTTAGGCATGACCTCCCTCTGACAAAGCCATGCTGACTATCCCTGATCAAACCTTGCCTCTCCAAGTGGAGATAGTTTCTCTCCTTCAGAATTTTCTCCAATAGTTTCCCTACCACTGACGTGAGACTCACTGGCCTGTAGTTCCCTGGCTTATCTCTACAACCCTTCTTAAATAGCAGAACCACATTAGCTGTTCTCCAGTCCTCTGGCACCTCCCCCAATTAAAGGAAATTGAAGGAAAACCTGATCAATGTAGAAAATTAACTTTTGTGTATGAAAGAGGAGTTTGCTAATGAGAAAGGAGAGTTTGCGAATGATTGAGAAGCAGTCACAGGAAGAAGAGTAATTGACTGAGGATTTGAAACGTCTAAAGGATAAACTTGGAGAAGCAAATTTAACCAAGGCCAATCCTCAGTTAAAACTTGATGAACTTCAAGCACCAGTAGTTTTCAGAAAGTAGTTGCTATGAAATATCAGGGAAAATGCCTTCAGCAGGAAAAGGAATTGTTGATAAATCAGAGTAATTGGATGAATGTGGAATTAAAAACCAAAACTAACAAAGGTTTAGAACTTGGTTGGGAAAAGATCAGTGAGATCCTTGAGCTTTGTAACAATCTGGAGAAAATGAAAGAGGGAGATGTGTGTTGATGGAGTGTCACTGATCTAAAGTCGTTCCTGGAAATAAAAACTTGTTCAATAAATTGTGGTTCAGTTGAGCAAAGAACTGATCCAAATAACATTACTGACGTATCAGCTTCAGTAATGGGCAGTGTGAGAGCAGCTGAAGTGCCTGCCGAATTGAAAATTAAGATGTGTCAACACAAAGGACTGAAAGTGCAAAATGGCTTTTCCAAGTCAGTGACCAGAGACCATGGTTTACAGCTGACCTGCCGGTGCTAATCCACAAAATACAGCACTTGGACTCCAGGCAAGTGGAAAGACCATTCACAACCTGTAGAGAGGCATGATATGGTTTATAGGTTATGTAAGAGTTGTAGGGTCAGAACGAACTATGAAATTCCAAAGGGAGAAAGTAATTAACGTTGCTGAAGGCGTGAAAAAGACCTGTTGGAAATGGGATCTGGAGAGAAAACAATATCATAAAGAGTTTAAAGGTCAAACCAAGCAGGAGTATGAAACTTTTTTGTATGAACATAAAAAGTGTCTCTATAACATCCTTGAAATGGTGAAAAGACCAGAGAAGAAAGGAGATGTTAATGCTAAATCGAAGTGAGAATTTATCTATCGAGCTCTCCTGTCTGACCCCTCCTTCCAGCTTATATTTCATCTCATTTCTATATGTCTTAGTTCTGATGAAGGGTCATCCAGACTCGCAACGTCAACTGTGTCCCTCTCCACAGATGCTGTCAGACCTGCTGAGTTTTTCCAGGATTTTTGTTTTTGTTTTGGAGTTCTAGCATCTGCGGTATTTTGCTTTTATCTTAGTGTCTAATTGACTGCCACCTCTCTTCAAGGAATGTCTACCTTGAAGAAGTATTGCTCTTCTCTCCAACCGCATTTCCGCCTGTCTCTTTTGCCCTGTTCACCTTCATTGCTTTCCATTTCTCTCCTGGTGTTTGACAAGGTGTTTACTAAAACCCACTTTCACAGCCATATCTCCTTTCTCAGTGACTGTCTCCGTCTCCGACTTACCCCACGTGGATTCCAACTGAAGTTCCATCCCTCGTGTTTCGAACCCACCCAGGATTACCGGTATCTCCGGGACATAAAACGTTTCTCAGACTGCTGTTCCCGTCACATTCTGAGATCCACACTCAGTGCCATGCGCCGCCATATGAACACACTCGACCTCTCCCTCCAGCAACACCAACTCACCCTGTCTCTGAGCTGTCCATGCCCCAGTTTCACTTTATTCTTCGTCTCATCCGACGCCTCAACAAGAAACTTTGTCTCTTTCTCTCAACTGCTAAGGAACGCAAGCTCCAACAACTCATCGACACCAACACCCACCTAGGACCCTCCACCCCAGCCTGTCCCTCCGTCCCCACCCCATCTTCCAA
Source organism: Isurus oxyrinchus (assembly GCA_026770705.1). NCBI lineage: Eukaryota > Metazoa > Chordata > Chondrichthyes > Lamniformes > Lamnidae > Isurus > Isurus oxyrinchus. Next base: position 5,645 of record JANJGN010001314.1, read on the forward strand.
TCCCAGCCCCAGCCGTGTATTCACTATACCCCCTGACCTTCCCCTCTCCGATGCTGAACGTTCAGTGCTCAGCAAAGGACTTAGTTTCATACCCTTACGCCCTCACCTCAATGAATTTCGGGCTTGGCACGATGCTGAACTCTTCTTCCGCCGTCTTCGTCTCCGGGCTCACTTCTTTGGGCAGGAGTCCTCTCCCAGTTCAACGGATCCTTTTACCCACCTCCAATATTCTCCCTCCACCTGGACCCCTCCCTCTGGATTCTTACCTTCTCTTGATCTTTTCATTGAGAACTGTCGGCGCGACATTAGTCGTCTCAATTTCTCTGCTCCTCTCACCCATTCTAACCTGTCTCTCTCTGAACTTACTGCACTCCATTCTCTCAGGTCCAACCCTGACATTGTCATCAAACCCGCTGACAAGGGTGGTGCTGTTGTTGTCTGGCGCACTGACCTCTACCTCGCGGAGGCTGAGCGTCAACTCGCAGACACTTCCTCCTACCTCTCCCTGGACCATGACCCCACCACTGAACATCAAGCCATTGTTTCCAGGACTGTCACTGACCTCATCTCCTCTGGAGATCTCCCTCCCACAGCTTCCAACCTGATAGTCGCCCAACCTCGGATGGCCCGCTTCTATCTCCTACCCAAAATCCACAAACAGGACTGTCCCAGTAGACTGATTGTGTCAGCCTGTTCCTGCCTCATGCTCATTTCTTGCTATCTTGACTCCATTCTCTCTCTCCTTGTCCATTCTCTCCCCACCTACATCCGCAATTCCTCTCACACCCCACATTAGATCAACAATTTCCAGTTCCCTGGCCCCAACCGCCTCCTCTTCACCATGGACATCCAATCCCTCTAAACCTCACCAGGATGGTCTGAGGGCCCTTAGCTTCTTCCTCGAACAGAGGCCCGAACAATCCCCATCCACCACTACTCTCCTCCGTCTGGCTGAACTTGTTCTCACGCTGAACAATTTCTCCTTCAACTCCTCTCACTTCCTCCAAATAAACGGTGTGACTATGGGTACCCGCATGGGCCCCAGCTATACCTGTCTCTTTATGGAGTATGTGGAACATTCCTTGTTCCAGTCCTACTCCGGCCCCCTTCCACAACTTTTTCTCCGGTACATCGATGATTACTTCGGTGCCGCTTCATGCTCTCGTCGTGACTTGGAAAAATTTATTAATTTTGCTTCCAATCTCCACCCCTCCATCATTTTCACATGGTCCATCTCTGACACTTCCCTTCCCTTCCTTGACCTCTCTGTCTCAATCTCTGGTGATAGACTGTCCACCAATATCCATTACAAACCCACCGACTCCCACAGCTACCTCGACTACAGCTCCTCACACCCCGCTTCCTGTAAGGACTCCATCCCATTCTCCCAGTTCCTTCGCCTCTGTCGCATCTGTTCCAATGATGCTACCTTCAAAAACGGTTCCTCTGACATGTCCTCCTTCTTCCTTAACCGAGGTTTTCCACCCACGGTGGTTGACAGGGCCCTCAACCGTGTCCGGCCCATCTCCCGCGCATCCGCCCTCACTCCTTCTCCTCCCTCCCAGAAACATGATAGGGTGCCCCTTGTCCTCACTTATCACCCCACCAGCCTCCGCATTCAAAGGATCATCCTCCGCCATTTCCGCCAACTCCAGCATGATGCCACCACCAAACACATCTTCCCTTCACCCCCCCCCACCCCCAGCCACATTCCGTAGGGATCATTCCCTCTGGGACACCCTGGTCCACTCCTCCATCACCCTCTACACCTCAACCCCCTCCTATGGCACCACCCCATGCCCACGCAAAAGATGTAACATCTGCCCCTTTACTTCCTCTCTCCTCACCGTCCAAGGGCCCAAACACTCCTTTCAAGTGAAGCAGCATTTCACTTGCATTTCCCCCAACTTAGTCTACTGCATTCGTTGCTCCCAATGTGGTCTCCTCTACATTGGAGAGACCAAACGTAAACTGGGCGACCGCTTTGCAGAACACCTGCGGTCTGTCTGCAAGAATGACCCAAACCTCCCTGTCGCTTGCCATTTTAACACTCCACCCTGCTCTCTTGCCCACATGTCTGTCCTTGGCTTGCTGCATTGTTCCAGTGAAGCCCAACGCAAACTGGAGGAACAACACCTCATCTTCCGACTAGGCACCTTACAGCACCTTACAGCCTTACGGACTGAATATTGAATTCAACAAGTTTAGACCATGAACTCTCTCCTCCATCCCCACCCCCTCTCCGATCCCCCTTTTCCAATACTTTATAGTTTTCTTTTATTATTAATTATTTTTTTCACATTATATTTTTTCTTTTCCCTCCTATTTTTAAATTTATTTCGATCTATTGTTTCATCTCCACCTTTTAGCCCATTTCGATCCCATCCCCCTACCCCACCCCCACTAGGGCTATCTGCCACTAGCTTGCTTCCCTTAATGTCCCCATTAGCACATCCTTTAGATAATATCACCACCATCAACACCCCTTTGTCCTTTTGTCTTTGACATCTTTGGCAATCTCTTCTTGGCCTCCACCTATCACTGGCCCCCTATTGAGCTCTCCTGTCCCACCCCCCACCAGCTTATATTTCATCTCATTTCCATATGTCTTGGTTCTGATGAAGGGTCATCCAGACTCGAAACGTCAACTGTGTCCCTCTCCGCCGATGCTGTCAGACCTGCTGAGCTTTTCCAGCTATTTATGTTTTTGTTTTAGAATTTACCACATTTGAGTTCGGAAAAGGAGTTTTACGGTGAGTTTGGAATTTACTGAGTTAAATGCTGGGAGTAGGAGGAAGAAGAATCTCAGAATTTTAATGGCACAGAAGGAGGCCATTCAGCCCATTGTGTCTGCACCGGCTCTCGTGATAACACTGTGATGTACATATTCCACTAACCCTGTTGTGTTTATTAACTTTATTTAGGTACATTTCTGTAATTGTACAGTCTGATGTATAGGTGTAAACTGATTTGAAAATGTTATCTGTATAGACTGTAAGAAGTTATTGTTAAAAGTTTATGTTAAGTTTGTGTGAGGTGGATTATAAAGAAACCTTCACTGTTATGAAGCTTTCTTTCTTTCAAGGGTGAAGGTGTTAGGAACTAGAGATAGTTTAAGTCAATTCTATTTGTATTTCTGGGTGTTGGGAATGAATTTTATCTTGAAGTTCATGTTTAATTTGTATGTCTGTATTTGTGTGTTAAGAAGGAGGGGAGGGGGAAACTTGAGTTTTAGTTTCAATTTAAAAGATGGCTGCATTTTAATGAGGCTTTACGTCTCTTTCAGCAAAGGAGGACCAAGGGATTGATTAAGGAGGGGAAAATAGAGTATGAGAGTAAGCTTGCAGGGAACATAAAAACTGACTGTAAAAGTTTCTATCGGTATGTGAAGAGAAAAAGATTGGTGAAGACAAATGTAGGTCCCTTACAGTCAGAAACAGGGGAATTTATAATGGGGAACAAAGAAATGGCTGACCAACTAAATACATACTTTGGTTCTGTCTTCACAAAGGAGGACACTAATAACATACCAGAAATGTTGGGGAACACAGGGTTAGTGAGAGGGAGGAACTGAAAGTAATCAGTATTAGTAGGGAAATGGCGTTGGGGAAATTGATGGGATTAAAGGCCGATAAATCCCCAGGGCCTGATAATCTACATCCCAGAGTACTTAAGGAAGTGGCCCTAGAAATAGTGGATGTATTGGTGGTCATCTTCCGAGATTCTACAGGCTCTGGAACAGTTCCTACAGATTGGAGGGTAGCTCATGTAACCCCATTCTTTAAAAAGGGAGGTAGAGAGGAAACAGGGAATTATAGATCAGTCAGCCTGACGTCGGTAGTGGGGAAAATTCTAGAGTCCATTATATAAAAGATTTAATAGCTAAGCACATGGAAAACAGTGGCAGAATCGGACACAGTCAGCATGGATTTATGAAAGGGAAATCATGCTTGATGAATCTACTGGAATTTTTCGAGGATGTAACTAGTAGAGTTGCTGAGGGGGAGTCAGTGGATGTGGTTTATTTGGGCTTTCAGAAGGCTTTCGACAAGATCCCACATAAGAGATTAGCATGTAAAATTAAAGCACATGGGATTGGGGGTAGTGTATTGAGATGGATAGAAAACTGGTTGGCAGACAGGAAACAGAGTAAGCATAAATGGGTCTTTTTCCAAATGGCAGGCAGTGACTAGTGGGGAACCGCAGGGATCGGTGCTGGGACCCCAGCTATTCACAATATATATTAATAATTTAGATAAGGGAACTAAATGTAATATCTCCAAATTTGCAGATGACACAAAGCTGGGTGGGAGGGTGAGCTGGGAGGAGGATGCAGAGATGCTTCAGTGTGATGTGGACAAGCTGAGTGAGTGGGCAAATGCATGGCAGATGCAGTATAATGTGGATAAATGTGAGGTTATCCACCTTGGTAGCAAAAACAGGAAGGCAGATTATTATCTGAATGGCTATAAATTGAGAGAGGGGAATGTGTAACGAGACCTGGGTGCCCTTGTACACCAGTCGCTGAAGGTAAGCATGCAGGTGCAGCAGGCGGTAAAGAAGGCAAATGGTATGTTGGCCTTCATAGCCAGAGGATTCGAGTACAGGAACAGGGATGTCTTGCTGCAATTGTACAGGGCCTTGGTGAGACCACACCTGGAATATTGTGTGCAGTTTTGGTCTCCTTATCTGAGGAATGATGTCCTTGCTATAGAGGGAGTGCAGCGAAGGTTTACCAGACTGATCCCTGGGATGGCGGGACTGACATATGAGGAGAGATTGAGTCAGTTAGGATTATATTCGCTGGAGTTCAGAAGGATGAGGGGGGATCTCATAGAAACCTATAAAATTCAAATAGGATTAGACAGGGTAGATGCAGGAAGGATGTTCCCGATGGGGGGAGAGTCCAGAACCAGGGGTCACAGTCTGAGGATACGGGGTAGACCATTTAGGACAGATGAGGAGAAATTTCTTCACCCAGAGAGTGGTGAGCTTGTGGAATTCGTTACCACAGAAAGTAGTTGAGGCCAAAACATTGTATGTTTTCAAGAAGGAGTTAGATATAGCTCTTGGGACGAAAGGGATCAAAGGGTATGGGGAGAAAGCAGGAGCAGGCTATTGAGTTGGATAATCAGCCATGATCATAATGAATGGTGGAGCAGGCTCGAAGGGCCGAATGGCCTACTCCTGCTCCTAGTTTCTATGTTTCTATGTTTGAAGGGAAGTTAAAACAAACACAAAGTAGAAAAACTGGGCTGTTGCCAAGCTATAGGGGGTGCAGACACAGAAATGGAACAGCAGTTCTTTTTCGTTCAGTTGAATGCCAGGAGAGACTGGACAGGGCAGAAGGAGCTGCAGAGAGAGCAGGTTTCCCAAAGGAACTGAGAGATTCCAAAGCCAAGGAGAGCAGAGGAAGGTCCCCAAGAAGAGCTTTTTGTCAAAGGGAAAGAATGAGAATCTGGAAAGGTTCTGCTCAGAGCAGAGGGGAAGGCTGCAAGCTTAAAGAGACAAAGCTCCACGATGCAGACCTGAAGCAAAATGGGCTTGTGAGAAGCCAGGAGATCCAAGGTCTGTAGCTCTTTACCATGGGCATGCTGTAGTATTCTGCTGCTACGGCCGGATCAGTGAGACACAGTGTGTGGAAGCGAAAGATGAATGCACGTGACAATCATGGGGAGAGGAACATTGGGAGGAGATCTTGGAACCCTGGGCGTGACCCCTGGTGAAGGCATAAGAGACAATGTGTCATTTGGGAAAAGATTGGAAAGCAGGTCCTTCGATAGAGGAGATTGGAAATCCTCATGCACAAGCTGGAGCTCAGTGACACCGGTTGGTTCACAGTGTGGCGAGTGGGGGCGACTGGGGGGGAGTTGATGGCATCTGTCACTGGGTTCAGAGAGTGGTGTTCCTGTCCACAGGTCACCTATTGGTCTCTACTTATCTCAACAAAAAAATAAAAGTTAGGATTTATCAAGCTGGGTTCCATCCTGGGATCTGGCTTGTCCAGGGGTAACCTCAGATGGGATCATAATGAAACAAGTCCAGTCTGTCCAACCTTCCTCGTAAAACAACCCACTCACTCCAGGTATCGATCCAGTAAACCTCCTGAACCGTCTCCAATGCATTTACATCCTTCCCTAAATAAGGAGCCCAGAACTGCCCACAGTATTCAAGGTGTGGTCTCACCAATGCCCTGCATAATTCCTCTCATAATAAAGGACAATATTCCATTAACGTTCTTAATTACTTACTGTACCTGCATACTAACTTCTTGTGACTCACGTACTGGAACACCCAGATCCCTCTGCACCTCGGACTTCTACAGCCATTCTCCATTTAAGTAATACTCTGTTTTTTATTCTCTCTGTCAAAGTGAACAACTTCACATTTTCCCACATTAAACTCCATGTGCCAGATTTTTACCAACTTGCTCGATATCTCTATATCCATCGGCAATCTCCTCATGTCCTCTTCACAACATACTTTTCTACCTATCTTTGTGTCATTGCAAATGTAGCTACCATGTCTTCACTTCTCTTATCTAAGTCATTGATGTAAAACATAAAAAGTTGAGGCCCTAGTACAGACCCCTGTGGGACTCCACTCGTCACACCCTGCCAATCAGAAAAAGAGCCGTTTTCGTCTATCCAGGATAATATGTTACCACCCGCACCCCACCTCCCCAGCCCATGCACACACACCATGAGCTTTTCTTTTCCACAGTAACCTTTGATGTGGCATTTTATCAAATGCCTTCTGGAAATCCAAGTACAGCATGTCTACAGGCTCCCCTTTATCCACAGCACATGTGACTCCTTCAAAGAACCCCAATACATTGGTTAAACATGATTTCTGTTTCTCAAAACCATGCTGACCCTTCCCGATTACCTCGAGCTCTTCTAAGTGCCCAGCTATAACCTCCTTAACGATCAATTCTAATAACTTCCTCATGACAGACGTCAAGCTAACTGGCCTATAGTTTGTCCGCAAGAATGACCCAAACCTCCCTGTCGCTTGCCATTTTAACACTCCACCCTGCTCTCTTGCCCACATGTCTGTCCTTGGCTTGCTGCATTGTTCCAGTGAAGCCCAACGCAAACTGGAGGAACAACACCTCATCTTCCGACTAGGCACCTTACAGCCTTCCGGTCTGAATATTGAATTCAATAACTTTAGGTCGTGAGCTCCCTCCCCCATCCCCACCCCTTTCTGTTTCCCCCTTCCTTTTGTTTTTTCCAATAATTTATAGAGATTTTTCTTTTCCCACCTATTTCCATTATTTTTAAATCTTTTAAGCCCTGCTAGTCTTTCCACCCCACCCCCACCAGAGCTGTACCTTGAGTGCCCTACCATCCATTCTTAATTAGCACATTCGTTTAGATAATATCACCAACTTTAACACCGATGTGTTCTTTTGTCTGTGACATCTTTTGATTATCTGCTCCTATCACTGCTTGCTTGTCTCTACAACCACACCCCCCCCACTTCTCTTTCTCCCCCCCACCCAACAACCTTAAACCAGCTTATATTTCACCCCTCTCCTAAGATTCACTGTTGAAGGGTCATGAGGACTCGAAACGTCAACTCTTTCCTTCTCCGCCGATGCTGCCAGACCTGCTGAGTTTTTCCAGGTAATTCTGTTTTTGTTTTGGCCAATAGTTTCCTGTTTTCTGCCCCCCTCCCTTCTTGAATATATTTGCTACTTTCCAATGTGATGGAACCTTTCCAGAATCTAGTGAATTCTGGAAAATTAACACCAGCGCATCGACTACCTCATTAGCCACCTCTTTTGAGACCCTAGGATGTTATCCACCAGGACCCGGAGACTTGCCAGTCCCCGCAGCTCCATCAATTTACTCAGTATCGTTTCCCTAGTGATTTCAATTTCACCAAGTTCCCCTCTCAATTCCACCTTCTGATTTAAACTATTATTGGAATGCTTTCTCGATCCTCCACAGTGTGAGCTAATCTATAGCTGATGGAATAAAAGGGACAGTAGCAAGATGAATAAGGATTGGGTGAATGACAGGATACAGAGAGTGGTGGGTTATGGATGTTTCTCGTGCTAGAGGGAGGATGTGGGTTTCGCTGGCTGGGCCAGGATTATGTCCATCCCTAGTTGCCCTTGAGAAGGTGGTGGTGAGCTGCCTTCTTGAACCGCTGCAGTCCATGTGGTGTAGGTACACCCACAGTGCTGTTAGGGAGGGAGTTCCAGGATTTTGACCCAGTGACAGTGAAGGAACGGTGATATATTTCCAAGTCAGGATGGTGAGTGACTTGGAGGGGAACTTCCAGGTGGTGGTGTTCCCATCTATCTGCTGCCCTTGTCCTTCTAGATGGTAGTGGTCGTGGGTTTGGAAGGTGCTGTCTAAGGAGCCTTGGTGAGTTCCTGCAGTGCATCTTGTAGATGGTACACACACTGCTGTTACTGTGTGTCGGTGGTGGAGGGAGTGAATGTTTGTGGATGGGGTGCCAATCAAGCGGCTGCTTTGTCCTGGATGGTGTCCAGCTTCTTGAGTGTTGTGGGAGCTGCACTCATCCAGGCTTGTGTAGCATGAATGTTACTTGCCACTTGTCAGCCCAAGCCTGGATATTGTCCAGGTCTCGCTGCATTTGGACATGGACTGCTTCAGTATCTGAGGAGTTGTGAATGGTGCTGAACATTGTGCGATCATCAGCGAACATCCCCACTTCTGACCTTATGATGGAAGGAAGGTCAGTGATGAAGCAGCTGAAGATGGTTGGGCCGAGGACACTACCCTGAGGAACTCCTGCAGTGATGTCCTGGAGCTGAGATGACTGACCTCCAACAACCACAACCATCTTCCTTTGTGCTGGGTATGACTCCAACCAGCAGAGAGTTTTCCCCCTGATTCCCATTGACTCCAGTTTTGCTGGGACTCCTTGATGCCACACTCGGTCAAATGCTGCCTTGATGTCAAGGGCAGTCACTCTCACCTCACCTCGGGAGTTCAGCTCTTTTGTCCATGTTTGAACCAAGGCTGTAATGAGGTCAGGAGCTGAGTGGCCCTGGCAGAACCCAAACTGGGCATCAGTGAGCAGGTTATTGCTAAGCAAGTGCTGCTTGATAGCACTGTTGGTGACCCCTTCCATTACTTTACTGATGATGGAGAGTAGACAGATGGAACGGTAATTGGCCGGGTTGGATTTGTCCTGCGGTTTGTGTACAGGACATAACTGGGCAATTTTCCACATAGCCCGGTAGATACCAATGTTGTAGCTGTACTGGAACAGCTTGGCTAGGGGCGCGGCAAGTTCTGGAGCACAAGTCTTCAGTACTATTACCAGAATATTGTCAGGGCTCATAGCCTTTGCAGTATCCAGTGCCTTCAGCCATTTCTTGATATCACGTGGAGTGAATCGAATTGGCTGAAGACCGGCATCTGTGATGCTGGGGACCTCCAGAGGAGGCTGAGATGGATCATCCACTCAGCACTTCTGGCTGGAGATTGTAGCAAATGCTTCAGCCTTATCTTTTGCACTGATGTGCTGGGCTTCTCCATCATTGAGGATGGGGATATTTGTGGAGCCTCCTCCTTCAGTGAGTTGTTTAATTGTCCACCACCATTCACAACTGGATGTGGCAGGACTGCAGAGCGTAGATCCGTGGAACTTACTATCACAGCATGTGGTGAGAATGAGGAACTCATTATCACAAAGAATTGTGAGAATGTGGAACTCACGATTAGAGGGAATGGTGAATATGTGGAACTCTATCACAGAGTGATGAGAATGAGGAACTCACTGTGACACGGAGTCGTGAGAATGTGGAACACACTATCACAAACATTTGTGAAAATGGAACTCACTATTAGAGGGAATGGTGAGTTTGTGGAACTCACTATCACGAAGAATGGTGGGAATGTGGAACTCACTATCACAGAGTGGTGACAATGTGAAATAAAATACCACAAAGTGGTGAGTATGTGGAACTCACATTCACCGCGCTTAGTGAATACATGTAACTCACTATCACAGGGAGTGGGTGAGAATGTGGAACTCACTATCACAGAGAGTGGGTGAGAATGTGGAACTCACTATCACAGAGAGTGGGTGAGAATGGTGAACTCACTATCACAGAGAGTGGGTGAGAATGTGGAACTCACTATCACAGAGAGTGGGTGAGAATGTGGAACTCACTATCACAGAGAGTGGGTGAAAATGTGTAACTCACTATCACAGAGTGGGTGAAAATGTGTAATTCACTATCACAGAGAGTGGGTGAGAATGTGGAACTCACTATCACAGGGAGTGGTGAAAATGTGTAACTCACTATCACAGAGAGTGAGTGAGAATGTGGAACTCACTATCGCAGAGAGTGGGTGAGAATGTGGAACTCACTATCACAGAGAGTGGGAGAGAATGTGGAACTCACTATCACAGGGAGTGGTGAAAATGTGTAACTCACTATCACAGAGTGGGTGAAAATGTGTAACTCACTATCACAGAGAGTGGGTGAGAATGTGGAACTCACTATCACAGAGAGTGGGTGAGAATGTGGAACTCACTATCACAGAGAGTGGGTGAGAATGTGGAACTCACTATCACAGAGAGTGGGTGAGAATGTGGAACTCACTATCACAGAGAGTGGGTGAGAATGTGGAACTCACTATCACAGAGAGTGGGTGAGAATGTGGAACTCACTATCACAGAGAGTGGGTGAGAATGTGGAAATCACTACCATAGGGAGTAATGAGAATATGGAACTCACTATCACAGGAAGTGGTGAAAATGTGTAACTCAATATAACTGAGTGGGTGAAAATGAGGAACTCACTTTCACAGAGAGTGGATGAGAATGTGGAACTCACTATCACAGACAGCATTGCGTACGTGGAACTCACTATCACAGAGTGGTGAGAGTATGGAACACCCTGTAACGGACAGTGGTGAGAATGAGGAACTCACTATCAAAGGGAAAGGTGAGAATGTGGAACTCACTGTCAGAGAGAGTGGTGAGAATTTGCAACTGGTGATCGCAGAGAGAGTGAGAATGTGGAACACACTATCACAGAGAGTGGGTGAGAGTGTGGAACTCACTATCACAGAGAGTGGGTGAGAATGTGGAACTCACTATCACAGGGAGTGGGTGAGAATGTGGAACTCACTATCACAGGGAGTGGGTGAGAATGTGGAACTCACTTTCACAGAGAGTGGGTGAGAATGTGGAACTCACTATCACAGAGTGGGTGAGAATGTGGAACTCGCTATCACAGAGAGTGGGTGAGAATGTGGAACTCACTATCACAGAGAGTGGGTGAGAATGTGGAACTCACTATCACAGAGAGTGGGTGAGAATGTAGAACTCACTATCACAGAGAGTGGGTGAGAATGTGGAACTCGCTATCACAGAGAGTGGGTGAGAATGTGGAACTCACTATCACAGAGAGTGGGTGAGAATGTAGAACTCACTATCACAGAGAGTGGGTGAGAATGTGGAACTCGCTATCACAGAGAGTGGGTGAGAATGTGGAACTCACTATCACAGAGAGTGGGTGAGAATGTGGAACTCACTATCACAGAGAGTGGGTGAGAATGTGGAACTCGCTATCACAGAGAGTGGGTGAGAATGTGGAACTCACTGTCACAGAGAGTGGGTGAGAATGTGGAACTCACTATCACAGAGAGTGGGTGAGAATGTGGAACTCACTATCATAGAGAGTGGGTGAGAATGTGGAACTCACTATCACAGAGAGTGGGTGAGAATGTGGAACTCGCTATCACAGAGAGAGGGTGAGAATGTGGAACTCACTATCACAGAGAGTGGGTGAGAATGTGGAACTCACTATCATAGAGAGTGGGTGAGAATGTGGAACTCGCTATAACAGAGAGTGGGTGAGAATGTGGAACTCACTATCACAGAGAGTGGGTGAGAATGTGGAACTCACTATCACAGAGAGTGGGTGAGAATGTGGAACTCGCTATAACAGAGAGTGGGTGAGCATGTGGAACTCACTATCACAGAGAGTGGGTGAGAATGTGGAACTCACTATCACAGAGAGTGTGTGAGAATGGTGAACTCACTATCACAGAGAGTGGGTGAGAATGTGGAACACACTATCACAGAGTGGGTGAGAATGTGGAACACACTATCACAGAGTGGGTGAGAATGTAGAATTCACTATCATAAAGAGTGGGTGAGAATGTAGAATTCACTATCATAAAGAGTGGGTGAGAATGTGGAACTCACTATCACAGAGTGGGTGAGAATGTAGAATTCACTATCATAAAGAGTGGGTGAGAATGTAGAACTCACTATCAAAAAGAATGGGTGAAAATTTAGAACTCACTATCACAGAGAGGGTGAGAATGTGAAACTCACTATCACAGAGAGTGGGTGAGAATGTGGAACTCACTGTCACAGGGAGTGGGTGAGAATGTGGAACTCACTAGCACAGGGAGTGGGTGAGAATGTGGAACTCACTATCACAGAGAGTGGGTGAGAATGTGGAACTCACTATCACAGGGAGTGGTGAGAATGTGGAACTCACTATCACAGAGTGGGTGAGAATGTGGAACTCACTATCACAGAGAGAGGGTGAGAATGTGGAACTCAGTATCACAGAGTGGGTGAGAATGTGGAACTCACTATCAAAGAGAGTGGGTGAGAATGTGGAGCTCACTATCACAGAGAGTGGGTGAGAATGTGGAACTCACTATCACAGAGAGTGGGTGAGAATGTGGAACTCACTATCACAGAGAGTGGGTGAGAATGTGGAACTCACTATCACAGGGAGTGGGTGAGAATGTGGAACTCACTATCACAGAGTGGGTGAGAATGTGGAACACACTATCCCAGGGATTGGTGCGAATGTGCAATTCAATATCACAGAGGTTGATTGAGAGTGTGGAACACAGTGTCACAGTGTGTGGTCAGAATGAGGAGCTCATTATCACAGAGAGTGGGTGAGAATGTGGAACTCACTATCACAGAGAGTGGGTGAGAATGTGGAACTCACTATCACAGAGAGTTGGTGAGAATGTGGAACTCACTATCACAGAGAGTGGGTGAGAATGTGGAACTTACTATCACAGAGAGAGGGTGAGAATGTGGAACTCACTATCACAGAGAGTGGGTGAGAATGTGGAACTCACTATCACAGAGAGTGGGTGAGAATGTGGAACTCACTATCACAGGGAGTGGTGAGAATGGTGAACTCACTATCACAGAGAGTGGGTGAGAATGTGGAACTCACTATCACAGAGAGTGGGTGAGAATGTGGAACTCACTATCACAGAGAGTGGGTGAAAATGTGTAACTCACTATCACAGAGTGGGTGAAAATGTGTAATTCACTATCACAGAGAGTGGGTGAGAATGTGGAACTCACTATCACAGGGAGTGGTGAAAATGTGTAACTCACTATCACAGAGAGTGAGTGAGAATGTGGAACTCACTATCGCAGAGAGTGGGTGAGAATGTGGAACTCACTATCACAGAGAGTGGGAGAGAATGTGGAACTCACTATCACAGGGAGTGGTGAAAATGTGTAACTCACTATCACAGAGTGGGTGAAAATGTGTAAATCACTATCACAGAGAGTGGGTGAGAATGTGGAACTCACTATCACAGAGAGTGGGTGAGAATGTGGAACTCACTATCACAGAGAGTGGGTGAGAATGTGGAACTCACTATCACAGAGAGTGGGTGAGAATGTGGAACTCACTATCACAGAGAGTGGGTGAGAATGTGGAACTCACTATCACAGAGAGTGGGTGAGAATGTGGAACTCACTATCACAGAGAGTGGGTGAGAATGTGGAAATCACTACCATAGGGAGTAATGAGAATATGGAACTCACTATCACAGGAAGTGGTGAAAATGTGTAACACAATATAACTGAGTGGGTGAAAATGAGGAACTCACTTTCACAGAGAGTGGATGAGAATGTGGAACTCACTACCACAGACAGCATTGCGTACGTGGAACTCACTATCACAGAGTGGTGAGAGTATGGAACACCCTGTAACGGACAGTGGTGAGAATGAGGAACTCACTATCAAAGGGAAAGGTGAGAATGTGGAACTCACTGTCAGAGAGAGTGGTGAGAATTTGCAACTGGTGATCGCAGAGAGAGTGAGAATGTGGAACACACTATCACAGAGAGTGGGTGAGAGTGTGGAACTCACTATCACAGAGAGTGGGTGAGAATGTGGAACTCACTATCACAGGGAGTGGGTGAGAATGTGGAACTCACTATCACAGGGAGTGGGTGAGAATGTGGAACTCACTTTCACAGAGAGTGGGTGAGAATGTGGAACTCACTATCACAGAGTGGGTGAGAATGTGGAACTCGCTATCACAGAGAGTGGGTGAGAATGTGGAACTCACTATCACAGAGAGTGGGTGAGAATGTGGAACTCACTATCACACAGAGTGGGTGAGAATGTAGAACTCACTATCACAGAGAGTGGGTGAGAATGTGGAAATCGCTATCACAGAGAGTGGGTGAGAATGTGGAACTCACTATCACAGAGAGTGGGTGAGAATGTGGAACTCACTATCACATAGAGTGAGTGAGAATGTGGAACTCACTGTCACAGAGAGTGGGTGAGAATGTGGAACTCACTATCACAGAGAGTGGGTGAGAATGTGGAACTCACTATCATAGAGAGTGGGTGAGAATGTGGAACTCGCTATCACAGAGAGAGGGTGAGAATGTGGAACTCACTATCACAGAGAGTGGGTGAGAATGTGGAACTCACTATCATAGAGAGTGGGTGAGAATGTGGAACTCGCTATAACAGAGAGTGGGTGAGAATGTGGAACTCACTATCACAGAGAGTGGGTGAGAATGTGGAACTCACTATCACAGAGAGTGGGTGAGAATGTGGAACTCGCTATAACAGAGAGTGGGTGAGCATGTGGAACTCACTATCACAGAGAGTGGGTGAGAATGTGGAACTCACTATCACAGAGAGTGTGTGAGAATGGTGAACTCACTATCACAGAGAGTGGGTGAGAATGTGGAACACACTATCACAGAGTGGGTGAGAATGTGGAACACACTATCACAGAGAGTGGGTGAGAATGTGGAACTCACTATCACAGAGAGTGGGTGAGAATGTGGAACTCACTATCACAGAGAGTGGGTGAGAATGTGGAACTCACTGTCACAGAGAGTGGGTGAGAATGTGGAACTCACTATCACAGAGAGTGGGTGAGAATGTGGAACTCGCTATAACAGAGAGTGGGTGAGCATGTGGAACTCACTATCACAGAGAGTGGGTGAGAATGTGGAACTCACTATCACAGAGAGTGTGTGAGAATGGTGAACTCACTATCACAGAGAGTGGGTGAGAATGTGGAACACACTATCACAGAGTGGGTGAGAATGTGGAACACACTATCACAGAGTGGGTGAGAATGTAGAATTCACTATCATAAAGAGTGGGTGAGAATGTAGAATTCACTATCATAAAGAGTGGGTGAGAATGTGGAACTCACTATCACAGAGTGGGTGAGAATGTAGAATTCACTATCATAAAGAGTGGGTGAGAATGTAGAACTCACTATCAAAAAGAATGGGTGAAAATTTAGAACTCACTATCACAGAGAGGGTGAGAATGTGAAACTCACTATCACAGAGAGTGGGTGAGAATGTGGAACTCACTGTCACAGGGAGTGGGTGAGAATGTGGAACTCACTAGCACAGGGAGTGGGTGAGAATGTGGAACTCACTATCACAGAGAGTGGGTGAGAATGTGGAACTCACTATCACAGGGAGTGGTGAGAATGTGGAACTCACTATCACAGAGTGGGTGAGAATGTGGAACTCACTATCACAGAGAGAGGGTGAGAATGTGGAACTCAGTATCACAGAGTGGGTGAGAATGTGGAACTCACTATCACAGAGAGTGGGTGAGAATGTGGAGCTCACTATCACAGAGAGTGGGTGAGAATGTGGAACTCACTATCACAGAGAGTGGGTGAGAATGTGGAACTCACTATCACAGAGAGTGGGTGAGAATGTGGAACTCACTATCACAGGGAGTGGGTGAGAATGTGGAACTCACTATCACAGAGTGGGTGAGAATGTGGAACACACTATCCCAGGGATTGGTGCGAATGTGCAATTCAATATCACAGAGGTTGATTGAGAGTGTGGAACACAGTGTCACAAGTGTGTGGTCAGAATGAGGAGCTCATTATCACAGAGAGTGGGTGAGAATGTGGAACTCACTATCACAGAGAGTGGGTGAGAATGTGGAACTCACTATCACAGAGAGCGGGTGAGAATGTGGAACTCACTGTCACAGAGAGTGGGTGAGAATGTAGAACTCACTATCACAGAGACTGGGTGAGAATGTGGAACTCACTATCACAGAGAGTGGGTGAGAATGTGGAACTTACTATCACAGAGAGAGGGTGAGAATGTGGAACTCACTATCACAGAGAGTGGGTGAGAATGTGGAACTCACTATCACAGAGAGTGGGTGAGAATGTGGAACTCACTATCACAGAGAGTGGGTGAGAATGTGGAACTCACTATCACAGAGAGTGGGTGAGAATGTGGAATTCACTATCACAGAGAGTGGGTGAGAATGTGGAACTCACTATCACAGGGAGTGGGTGAGAATGTGGAACTCACTATCACAGGGATTGGTGCGAATGTGCAATTCAATATCACAGAGGTTGATTGAGAGTGTGGAACACAGTGTCACAGTGTGTGGTCAGAATGAGGAGCTCATTATCACAGAGAGTGGGTGAGAATGTGGCATTCACTATTATAGAGAGTAGTGAGAATGTTGAATTCAGTATTAGAGGGACTGGGGAGAAAGTCGATCTCACTATCACAGGGAGTGGGTGAGAATGTGGAACTCACTATCACAGAGAGTGGGTGAGAATGTGGAACTCACTATCACAGAGAGTGGGTGAGAATGTGGAACTCACTATCACAGAGAGTGGGTGAGAATGTGGAACTCACTATCACAGAGAGTGGGTGAGAATGTGGAACTCACTATCACAGTGAGTGGGTGAGAATGTAGAACTCACTATCACAGTGAGTGGGTGAGAATGTGGAACTCACTATAACGGAATGTGGGTGAGAATGTGGAACTCACTATCGCAGAGAATTGTGAGAATGTGGAGCACACTATTACTGAGTAGGTGAGAGTGAGAAACTCACTATCGCAGAGAGTGGGTGAGAATGTGGAACTCACTATCACAAGGAGTGTCTGAGAATGTGGAACTCACTATCACAGAGAGTGGGTGAAAATGTGGAACTCACTATCACAGAGAGTGGTTGAGAATGTGGAACTCACTATCACAGAGATTGGGTGAGAATGTGGAACTGACTATCACAGGGAGTGGGTGAGAATGTGGAACTCACTATCACAGAGAGTGGGTGAAAATGTGGAACTCACTATCACAGGGAGAGGGGAGAATGTGGAACTCACTATCACAGAGAGTGGGTGAGAATGTGGAACTCGGTATCACAGGGAGTAGTGAGAATGTGGAACTCACTATCACAGGGAGTGGGTGAGAATGTGGAACTCACTATCACAGAGAGTGGGTGAGAATGTGGAACTCACTATCACAGAGAGTGGGTGAGAATGTGGAACTCACTATCACAGAGAGTGGGTGAGAATGTGGAACTCACTATCACAGGGAGAAGTGAGAATGTGGAACTCACTATCACAGGGAGTAGTGAGAATGTGGAACTCACTATCACAGGGAATGGGTGAGAATGTGGAACTCACTATTACAGAGAGTGGGTGAGAATGAGGAACTCACTATCACAGAGAGTGGGTGAGAATGTGGAACTCACTATTACAGAGAGTGGGTGAGAATGAGGAACTTACTATCACAGAGAGTGGGTGAGAATGTGGAACTCACTATCACAGGGAGTAGTGAGAATGTGGAACTCATTCTCAGAGAGTGAGAGAGAATGTGGAACTCACTATCACAGGGAGTAGTGAGAATGTGGAACTCACTATCACAGAGAGTGGGTGAGAATGTGGAACTCACTATCACAGAGAGTGGGTGAGAATGTGGAACTCACTATCACAGGGAGTAGTGAGAATGTGGAACTCACTATCACAGGGAATGGGTGACAATGTGGAACTCACTAATACAGAGAGTGGGTGAGAATGTGGAACTCACTATCGCAGAGAATTGTGAGAATGTGGAGCACACTATTACTGAGCAGGTGAGAGTGAGAAACTCACTATCACAGAGAGTGGGTGAGAATGTGGAACTCACTATCACAAGGAGTGTCTGAGAATGTGGAACTCACTATCACAGAGAGTGGGTGAGAATGTGGAACTCACTATCACAGAGAGTGGGTGAGAATGTGGAACTCACTATCACAGAGATTGGGTGAGAATGTGGAACTGACTATCACAGGGAGTGGGTGAGAATGTGGAACTCACTATCACAGGGAGAGGTGAGAATGTGGAACTCACTATCACAGAGAGTGGGTGAGAATGTGGAACTCGGTATCACAGGGAGTAGTGAGAATGTGGAACTCACTATCACAGGGAGTGGGTGAGAATGTGGAACTCACTATCACAGAGAGTGGGTGAGAATGTGGAACTCACTATCACAGGGCGTAGTGAGAATGTGGAACTCACTATCACAGGGAGTAGTGAGAATGTGGAACTCACTATCACAGGGAGTGGGTGAGAATGTGGAACTCACTATCACAGAGAGTGGGTGAGAATGTGGATCTCACTATCACAGAGAGTGGGTGAGAATGTGGAACTCACTATCACAGAGAGTGGGTGAGAATGTGGAACTCAGTATCACAGAGAGTGGGTGAGAATGTGGAACTCACTATCACAGAGAGTGGGTGAGAATGTGGAACTCACTATCACAGAGAGTGGGTGAGAATGTGGAACTCACTATCACAGAGATTGGGTGAGAATGTGGAACTGACTATCACAGGGAGTGGGTGAGAATGTGGAACTCACTATCACAGGGAGAGGTGAGAATGTGGAACTCACTATCACAGAGAGTGGGTGAGAATGTGGAACTCGGTATCACAGGGAGTAGTGAGAATGTGGAACTCACTATCACAGGGAGTGGGTGAGAATGTGGAACTCACTATCACAGAGAGTGGGTGAGAATGTGGAACTCACTATCACAGGGCGTAGTGAGAATGTGGAACTCACTATCACAGGGAGTAGTGAGAATGTGGAACTCACTATCACAGGGAGTGGG
The DNA here is from genome assembly GCA_026770705.1 of Isurus oxyrinchus. NCBI lineage: Eukaryota > Metazoa > Chordata > Chondrichthyes > Lamniformes > Lamnidae > Isurus > Isurus oxyrinchus. The sequence goes on from JANJGN010001314.1 coordinate 24,829, forward strand.
TGAGAATGTGGAACTCACTATCACAGAGAGTGGGTGAGAATGTGGATCTCACTATCACAGAGAGTGGGTGAGAATGTGGAACTCACTATCACAGAGAGTGGGTGAGAATGTGGAACTCAGTATCACAGAGAGTGGGTGAGAATGTGGAACTCACTATCACAGAGAGTGGGTGAGAATGTGGAACTCACTATCACAGAGAGTGGGTGAGAATGTGGAACTCACTATTACAGAGAGTGGGTGAGAATGTGGAACTCATTCTCAGAGAGTGAGAGAGAATGTGAAGCTCATTATCACAGAGTTGCTGAACATGCAAAACTCACTATCACAGACAGCATTGCATATGTGGAAGTCACTATCACAGAGAGAGGGTGAGAATGTGGAACTCACTATCACAGAGTGGGTGAGAATGTGGAACTCACTATCACAGAGAGTGTGTGAGAATGTGGAACTCACTATCACAGAGAGTGGGAGAGAATGTGGAACTCACTATCACAGAGAGTGGGTGAGAATGTGGAGCTCACTATCACAGAGAGTGGGTGAGAATGTGGAGCTCACTATCACAGGGAATGGGTGTGAATGTGGAACTCACTATCACAGTGAGTGGTGAGAATGTGGAGCTCACTATCACTGAGTAGGTGAGAATGTGTAACTCACTATCACAGAGAGTGGGTGAGAATGTGGAATTCACTATCACAGAGAGTGGGTGGGAATGTGGAACTCACTATCACAAACAGCACTGCGTATGTGGAACTCACTTTCAGAGTGGTGAGAAAATGGAACACCCTGTAACGGACAGTGGTGAGAATGAGGAACTCACTATCACAGGGAATGGGTGTGAATGTGGAACTCACTATCACAGTGAGTGGTGAGAATGTGGAGCTCACTATCACTGAGTAGGTGAGAGTGAGAAACTCACTATCACAGAGAGTGGGTGAGAATGTGGAACTCACTATCACAGAGAGTGGGTGAGAATGTGGAACGCACTCTCACAGAGAGTGGGTGAGAATGTGGAACTCACTATCACAGAGAGAGGGTGAGAATGTGGAACTCACTATCACAGAGAGTGGGTGAGAATGTGGAACTCACTATCACAGAGAGTGGGTGAGAATGTGGATCTCACTATCACAGAGAGTGGGTGAGAATGTGGAACTCACTATCACAGAGAGTGGGTGAGAATGTGGAACTCACTATCACAGAGTGGGTGAGAATGTGGAGCACACTATCACAGAGAATGGGTGAGAATGTGGAACTCACTCTCACAGAGAGTGGGTGAGAATGTGTAACTCACTATCACAGAGAGTGGGTGAGAATGTGGAGCTTACTATCACAGAGAGTGGGTGAGAATGTGGAACTCACTATCACAGAGAGTGGGTGAGAATGTGGAACTCACTATCACAGAGAGAGGGTGAGAATGTGGAACTTACTATCACAGAGAGTGGGAGAGAATGTGGAACTCACTATCACAGAGTGGGTGAGAATGTGGAACTCACTATCACAGAGAGAGGGTGAGAATGTGGAACTCACTATCACAGAGAGTGGGTGAGAATGTGGAACTCACTATCACAGAGAGTGGGTGAGAATGTGGAACTCACTATCACGGAGAGTGGGTGAGAATGTAGAACTCACTATCACAGAGAGTGGGTGAGAATGTGGATCTCACTATCACAGAGAGTGGGTGAGAATGTGGAACTCGCTATCACAGGGAGTGGGTGAGAATGTGGAACTCACTATCACAGAGAGTGGGTGAGAATGTGGAACTCACTATCACAGAGAGTGGGTGAGAATGTGGAACTCACTATCACAGAGAGTGGGTGAGAATGTGGAACTCACTATCACAGAGAGTGGGTGAGAATGTGGAACTCACTATCACAGAGAGTGGGTGAGAATGTGGATCTCACTATCACAGAGAGTGGGTGAGAATGTGGAACTCACTATCACAGAGAGTGGGTGAGAATGTGGAGCACAATATCACAGAGAATGGGTGAGAATGTGGAGCTCACTATCACAGAGAGTGGGTGAGAATGTGGAACTCACTATCACAGAGTGGGTGAGAATGTGGAGCTTACTATCACAGAGAGTGGGTGAGAATGTGGAACTCACTATCACAGAGAGTGGGTGAGAATGTGGAACTCACTATCACAGAGAGAGGGTGAGAATGTGGAACTCACTATCACAGAGAGTGGGTGAGAATGTGGAACTCACTATCACAGAGTGGGTGAGAATGTGGAACTCACTATCACAGAGAGAGGGTGAGAATGTGGATCTCACTATCACAGAGAGTGGGTGAGAATGTGGAACTCACTATCACAGAGAGTGGGTGAGAATGTGGAACTCACTATCACAGAGAGTGGGTGAGAATGTGGAACTCACTATCACAGAGTGGGTGAGAATGTGGAACACACTATCCCAGGGATTGGTGCAAATGTGCAATTCAATATCACAGAGGTTGATTGAGAGTGTGGAACACAGTGTCACAGTGTGTGGTCAGAATGAGGAGCTCATTATCACAGAGAGTAGGTGAGAATGTGGAACTCACTATCACAGAGAGTGGGTAAGAATGTGGAACTCACTATCACAGAGAGTGGGTGAGAATGTGGACCTCACTATCACAGAGAGTGGGTGAGAATGTGGAACTCACTATCACAGAGAGTGGGTGAGAATGTGGAACTCACTATTACAGAGAGTGGGTGAGAATGAGGAACTTACTATCACAGAGAGTGGGTGAGAATGTGGAACTCACTATCACAGAGAATGGGTGAGAATGTGGAGCTCACTATTACAGAGTGGGTGAGAATGTGGAGCTCACTATCACAGAGAGTGGGTGAGAATGTGGAACTCACTATCACAGAGAGTGGGTGAGAATGTGGAACTCACTATCACAGAGAATAGGTGAGAATGTGGGACTCACTATCACAGAGTGGGTGAGAATGTGGAACTCACTATTACAGAGAGTGGGTGAGAATGTGGAACTCACTATCACAGAGAGTGGGTGAGAATGTGGAGCTCACTATCACAGGGAATGGGTGTGAATGTGGAACTCACTATCACAGTGAGTGGTGAGAATGTGGAGCTCACTATCACTGAGTAGGTGAGAATGTGTAACTCACTATCACAGAGAGTGGGTGAGAAGGTGGAATTCACTATCACAGAGACTGGGTGAGAATGTGGAACTCACTATCACAAACAGCACTGCGTATGTGGAACTCACTTTCAGAGTGGTGAGAAAATGGAACACCCTGTAATGGACAGTGGTGAGAATGAGGAACTCACTATCACAGGGAATGGGTGTGAATGTGGAACTCACTATCACAGTGAGTGGTGAGAATGTGGAGCTCACTATCACTGAGTAGGTGAGAGTGAGAAACTCACTATCACAGAGAGTGGGTGAGAATGTGGAACTCACTATCACAGAGAGTGGGTGAGAATGTGGAACTCACTCTCACAGAGAGTGGGTGAGAATGTGGAACTCACTATCACAGAGAGAGGGTGAGAATGTGGAACTCACTATCACAGAGAATGGGTGAGAATGTGGAACTCACTCTCACAGAGAGTGGGTGAGAATGTGTAACTCACTATCACAGAGAGTGGGTGAGAATGTGGAACTCACTATCACAGAGTGGGTGAGAATGTGGAGCTTACTATCACAGAGAGTGGGTGAGAATGTGGAACTCACTATCACGGAGAGTGGGTGAGAATGTAGAACTCACTATCACAGAGAGTGGGTGAGAATGTAGAACTCACTATCACAGAGAGTGGGTGAGAATGTGGAACTCACTCTCACAGAGAGTGGGTGAGAATGTGGAACTCACTATCACAGAGAGTGGGTGAGAATGTGGAACTCGCTATCACAGGGAGTGGGTGAGAATGTGGAACTCACTATCACAGAGAGTGGGTGAGAATGTGGAACTCACTATCACAGAGAGTGGGTGAGAATGTGGAGCTCACTATCACAGAGAGTGGGTGAGAATGTGGAACTCACTCTCACAGAGAGTGGGTGAGAATGTGGAACTCACTATCACAGAGAGTAGGTGAGAGTGAGAAACTCACTATCACAGAGAGTGGGTGAGAATGTGGAACTCGCTATCACAGGGAGTGGGTGAGAATGTGGAACTCACTATCACAGAGAGTGGGTGAGAATGTGGAACTCACTATCACAGAGAGTGGGTGAGAATGTGGAACTCACTATCACAGAGAGTGGGTGAGAATGTGGAACTCACTATCACAGAGAGTGGGTGAGAATGTGGAACTCACTATCACAGAGAGTGGGTGAGAATGTGGAACTCACTATCACAGAGAGTGGGTAAGAATGTGGAACTCACTATCACAGAGAGTGGGTGAGAATGTGGAACTCACTATCACAGAGAGTGGGTGAGAATGTGGAACTCACTATCACAGAGAGTGGGTGAGAATGTGGAACTCACTATTACAGAGAGTGGGTGAGAATGAGGAACTTACTATCACAGAGAGTGGGTGAGAATGTGGAACTCACTATCACAGAGAATGGGTGAGAATGTGGAGCTCACTATCACAGAGTGGGTGAGAATGTGGAGCTCACTATCACAGAGAGTGGGTGAGAATGTGGAACTCACTATCACAGAGAGTGGGTGAGAATGTGGAACTCACTATCACAGAGAATAGGTGAGAATGTGGGACTCACTATCACAGAGTGGGTGAGAATGTGGAACTCACTATTACAGAGAGTGGGTGAGAATGTGGAGCTCACTATCACAGGGAATGGGTGTGAATGTGGAACTCACTATCACAGTGAGTGGTGAGAATGTGGAGCTCACTATCACTGAGTAGGTGAGAATGTGTAACTCACTATCACAGAGAGTGGGTGAGAATGTGGAATTCACTATCACAGAGACTGGGTGAGAATGTGGAACTCACTATCACAAACAGCACTGCGTATGTGGAACTCACTTTCAGAGTGGTGAGAAAATGGAACACCCTGTAATGGACAGTGGTGAGAATGTGGAACTCACTATCACAGGGAATGGGAGTGAATGTGGAACTCACTATCACAGTGAGTGGTGAGAATGTGGAGCTCACTATCACTGAGTAGGTGAGAGTGAGAAACTCACTATCACAGAGAGTGGGTGAGAATGTGGAACTCACTATCACAGAGAGTGGGTGAGAATGTGGAACTCACTCTCACAGAGAGTGGGTGAGAATGTGGAAATCACTATCACAGGGAGAGGGTGAGAATGTGGAACTCACTATCACAGAGAGTGGGTGAGAATGTGGAGCTCACTATCACAGAGAGTGGGTGAGAATGTGGAACTCACTATCACAGAGAGTGGGTGAGAATGTGGATCTCACTATCACAGAGAGTGGGTGAGAATGTGGAACTCACTATCACAGAGAGTGGGTGAGAATGTGGAGCACACTATCACAGAGAATGGGTGAGAATGTGGAACTCACTCTCACAGAGAGTGGGTGAGAATGTGTAACTCACTATCACAGAGAGTGGGTGAGAATGTGGAACTCACTATCACAGAGAGTTGGTGAGAATGTGGAACTCACTATCACAGAGAGTGGGTGAGAATGTGGAACTCACTATCACAGAGAGAGGGTGAGAATGTGGAACTCACTATCACAGAGAGTGGGTGAGAATGTGGAACTCACTTTCACAGAGAGTGGGTGAGAATGTGGAACTCACTATCACAGAGAGTGGGTGAGAATGTAGAACTCACTATCACAGAGTGTGGGAGAGAATGTGGAACTCACTATCACAGAGAGTGGGTGAGAATGTGGAACTCACTATCACAGAGAGTGGGTGAGACTGTGGAACTCACTATCACAGAGAGTGGGTGAGAATGTGGAACTCACTATCACAGAGAGTGGGTGAGAATGTGGAACTCACTCTCACAGAGAGTGGGTGAGAATGTGGAACTCACTATCACAGAGAGTGGGTGAGAATGTGGAACTCGCTATCACAGGGAGTGGGTGAGAATGTGGAACTCACTATCACAGAGAGTGGGTGAGAATGTGGAACTCACTATCACAGAGAGTGGGTGAGAATGTGGAGCTCACTATCACAGGGAGTGGGTGAGAATGTGGATCTCACTATCACAGAGAGTGGGTGAGAATGTGGAACTCACTATCACAGAGAGTGGGTGAGAATGTGGAGCTCTCTATCACAGAGAGAGGGTGAGAATGTGGAACTCACTATCACAGAGTGGGTGAGAATGTGGAGCTCACTATCACAGAGAATGGGTGAGAATGTGGAACTCACTATCGCAGGGAGTGGTGAGAATGTGGAACTCACTATCACAGAGAATGGGTGAGAATGTGGAACTCACTATCACAGAGAGTGTGTGAGAATGTGGAACTCACTATCACAGAGTGGGTGAGAATGTGGAGCTTACTATCACAGAGAGTGGGTGAGAATGTGGAACTCACTATCACAGAGAGTGGGTGAGAATGTGGAACTCACTATCACAGAGAGAGGGTGAGAATGTGGAACTCACTATCACAGAGAGTGGGTGAGAATGTGGAACTCACTATCACAGAGTGGGTGAGAATGTGGAACTCACTATCACAGAGAGAGGGTGAGAATGTGGATCTCACTATCACAGAGAGTGGGTGAGAATGTGGACCTCACTATCACAGAGAGTGGGTGAGAATGTGGAACTCACTATCACAGAGAGTGGGTGAGAATGTGGAACTCACTATCACAGAGTGGGTGAGAATGTGGAACACACTATCCCAGGGATTGGTGCAAATGTGCAATTCAATATCACAGAGGTTGATTGAGAGTGTGGAACACAGTGTCACAGTGTGCGGTCAGAATGAGGAGCTCACTATCACAGAGAGTGGGTGAGAATGTGGAACTCACTATCACAGAGAGTGGGTGAGAATGTGGACCTCACTATCACAGAGAGTGGGTGAGAATGTGGAACTCACTATCACAGAGAGTGGGTGAGAATGTGGAACTCACTATCACAGGGAGTGGGTGAGAATGTGGAACTCACTATCACAGAGAGTGGGTGAGAATGTGGAACTCACTATCACAGAGTGGGTGAGAATGTGGAACACATTATCCCAGGGATTGGTGCGAATGTGCAATTCAATATCACAGAGGTTGATTGAGAGTGTGGAACACAGTGTCACAGTGTGTGGTCAGAATGAGGAGCTCATTATCACAGAGAGTGGGTGAGAATGTGGCATTCACTATAACAGACAGCATTGCGTATGTGGAACTCACTATCACAGAGTGGTGAGAGTATGGAACACCCTGTAATGGAGAGTGGTGAGAATGAGGAACTCACTATCAAAGGGAAAGGTGAGAACGTGGAACTCACTGTCAGAGAGAGTGGTGAGAATTTGCAACTGGTGATCACGGAGAGAGTGAGAATGTGGAACACACTATCACAGAGAGTGGGTGAAAATGTTGAACTCACTATCACAGAGTGGGTGAGAATGTGGAACTCACTATCACAGAGTGGGTGAGAATGTGGAACTCACTATCACAGAGAGTGGGTGAGAATGTGGACCTCACTATCACAGAGAGTGGGTGAGAATGTGGAACTCACTGTCACAGAGAGTGGGTGAGAATGTGGAACTCACTATCACATAGAGTGAGTCAGAATGTGGAATTCACTATCACAGGGAGTGGGTGAGAATGTGGAACTCACTATCACAGGGAGTAGTGAGAATGTGGAACTCACTATCACAGAGAGTGGGTGAGAATGTGGAACTCACTATCACAGAGAGTGGGTGAGAATGTGGAACTCACTATCACAGAGAGTGGGTGAGAATGTGGAATTCACTATCACAGAGAGTGGGTGAGAATGTGGAACTCACTATCACAGAGTGGGTGAGAATGTAGAATTCACTATCATAAAGAGTGGGTGAGAATGTGGAACTCACTATCACAGAGTGGGTGAGAATGTGGAACTCACTATCACAGAGAGTGGGTGAGAATGTGGAACTCACTATCATAAAGAGTGGGTGAGAATGTGGAACTCACTATCACAGAGTGGGTCAGAATGTGGAACTCACTATCACAGAGAGTGGGTGAGAATGTGGAACTCACTATCACAGAGAGTGGGTGAGAATGTGGAATTCACTATCACAGAGAGTGGGTGAGAATGTGGAACTCACTATCACAGAGTGGGTGAGAATGTAGAATTCACTATCATAAAGAGTGGGTGAGAATGTGGAACTCACTATCACAGAGTGGGTGAGAATTTGGAACTCACTATCACAGAGAGTGGGTGAGAATGTGGAACTCACTATCATAAAGAGTGGGTGAGAATGTGGAACTCACTATCACAGAGTGGGTGAGAATGTGGAACTCACTATCACAGACAGTGGGTGAGAATGTGGAACTCACTATCACAGAGAGTGGGTGAGAATGTGGAACTCACTATCACAGAGAGTGGGTGAGAATGTGGAACTCGGTATCACAGGGAGTAGTGAGAATGTGGAACTCACTATCACAGAGAGTGGGTGAGAATGTGGAACTCGGTATCGCAGGGAGTAGTGAGAATGTGGAACTCACTATCACAGAGTGGGTGAGAATGTGAAACTCACTATCACAGGGAGTGGGTGAGAATATGGAACTCACTATCACAGAGTGGGTGAGAATGTGGAACACATTATCCCAGGGATTGGTGCGAATGTGCAATTCAATATCACAGAGGTTGATTGAGAGGGTGGAACACAGTGTCACAGTGTGTGGTCAGAATGAGGAGCTCATTATCACAGAGAGTAGGTGAGAATGTGGAACTCACTATCACAGGGAGTGCGTGAGAATGTGGAACTCACTATCACAGAGAGTGGGTGAGAGTGTGGAACACACTATCACAGAGAGTGGGGAGAATGTGGAACTCACTATCACAAGGAGTGTCTGAGAATGTGGAACTCACTATCACAGGGATTGGGTGAGAATGTGGAACTCACTATCACAGAGAGTGGGTGAGATTGTGGAGCTCACTATCACAGAGAGTGGGTGAGAATGTGGAACTCACTATCACAGGGTGTGGGTGAGAATGTGGAACTCACTATCACAGAGAGTGGGTGAGAATGTGGAACTCACTATCACAGAGAGTGGGTGAGAATGTGGAACTCACTATCACAGGGAGTGGGTGAGAATGTGGAGCTCACTATCACAGGGAGTGGGTGAGAATGTGGAACTCACTATCACAGAGAGTGGGTGAGAATGTGGAGCTCACTATCACAGAGAGTGGGTGAGAATGTGGAACTCACTATCACAGGGAGTGGGTGAGAATGTAGAACTCACTATCACAGGGAGAGGTGAGAATGTGGAACTCACTATCACAGAGAGTGGGTGAGAATGTGGAACTCGATATCACAGGGAGTAGTGAGAATGTGGAACTCACTATCACAGGGAGTGGGTGAGAATGTGGAACTCACTATCACAGAGAGTGGGTGAGAATGTGGAACTCACTATCACAGGGAGTAGTGAGAATGTGGAACTCACTATCACAGGGTGTAGTGAGAATGTGGAACTCACTATCACAGACAGTGGGTGAGAATGTGGAACTGACTATCACAGAGAGTGGGTGAGAATGTGGAACTCACTATCACAGGGAGTAGTGAGAATGTGGAACTCACTATCACAGGGAATGGGTGAGAATGTGGAACTCACTATTACAGAGAGTGGGTGAGAATGAGGAACTGACTATCACAGAGAGTGGGTGAGAATGTGGAACTCACTATTACAGAGAGTGGGTGAGAATGTGGAACTCACTATCACAGGGAGTAGTGAGAATGTGGAACTCATTCTCAGAGAGTGAGAGAGAATGTGGAACTCAATATCACAGGGAGTAGTGAGAATGTGGAACTCACTATCACAGAGAGTGGGTGAGAATGTGGAACTCACTATCACAGAGAGTGGGTGAGAATGTGGAACTCACTATCACAGGGAGTAGTGAGAATGTGGAACTCACTATCACAGAGAGTGGGTGAGAATCTGGAACTCACTATTACAGAGAGTGGGTGAGAATGTGGAACTCACTATCGCAGAGAATTGTGAGAATGTGGAGCACACTATTACTGAGTAGGTGAGAGTGAAAAACTCACTATCACAGAGAGTGGGTGAGAATGTGGAACTCACTATCACAAGGAGTGTCTGAGAATGTGGAACTCACTATCACAGAGAGTGGGTGAGAATGTGGAACTCACTATCACAGAGAGTGGGTGAGAATGTGGAACTCACTATCACAGAGATTGGGTGAGAATGTGGAACTGACTATCACAGGGAGTGGGTGAGAATGTGGAACTCACTATCACAGGGAGAGGTGTGAATGTGGAACTCACTATCACAGAGACTGGGTGAGAATGTGGAACTCGGTATCACAGGGAGTAGTGAGAATGTGGAACTCACTATCACAGGGAGTGGGTGAGAATGTGGAACTCACTATCACAGAGAGTGGGTGAGAATGTGGAACTCACTATCACAGAGAGTGGGTGAGAATGTGGAACTCACTATCACAGAGAGTGGGTGAGAATGTGGAACTCGGTATCACAGGGAGTAGTGAGAATGTGGAACTCACTATCACAGGGAGTGGGCGAGAATGTGGAACTCACTATCACAGGGAGTAGTGAGAATGTGGAACTCACTATCACAGGGAGTGGTGAGAATGTGGAACTCACTATCACAGGGAATGGGTGAGAATGTGGAACTCACTATTACAGAGAGTGGGTGAGAATGAGGAACTCACTATCACAGAGAGTGGGTGAGAATGTGGAACTCACTATTACAGAGAGTGGGTGAGAATGAGGAACTTACTATCACAGAGAGTGGGTGAGAATGTGGAACTCACTATCACAGGGAGTAGTGAGAATGTGGAACTCATTCTCAGAGAGTGAGAGAGAATGTGGAACTCACTATCACAGGGAGTAGTGAGAATGTGGAACTCACTATCACAGAGAGTGGGTGAGAATGTGGAACTCACTATCACAGAGAGTGGGTGAGAATGTGGAACTCACTATCACAGGGAGTAGTGAGAATGTGGAACTCACTATCACAGAGAGTGGGTGAGAATCTGGAACTCACTATTACAGAGAGTGGGTGAGAATGTGGAACTCACTATCGCAGAGAATTGTGAGAATGTGGAGCACACTATTACTGAGTAGGTGAGAGTGAAAAACTCACTATCACAGAGAGTGGGTGAGAATGTGGAACTCACTATCACAAGGAGTGTCTGAGAATGTGGAACTCACTATCACAGAGAGTTGGTGAGAATGTGGAACTCACTATCACAGAGAGTGGGTGAGAATGTGGAACTCACTATCACAGAGATTGGGTGAGAATGTGGAACTCACTATCACAGGGAGTGGGTGAGAATGTGGAACTCACTATCACAGGGAGAGGTGTGAATGTGGAACTCACTATCACAGAGAGTGGGTGAGAATGTGGAACTCGGTATCACAGGGAGTAGTGAGAATGTGGAACTCAATATCACAGGGAGTGGGTGAGAATGTGGAACTCACTATCATAAAGAGTGGGTGAGAATGTGGAACTCACTATCACAGAGTGGGTGAGAATGTGGAACTCACTATCACAGAGAGTGGGTGAGAATGTGGAACTCACTATCACAGAGAGTGGGTGAGAATGTGGAACTCACTATCACAGAGAGTGGGTGAGAATGTGGAACTCGGTATCACAGGGAGTAGTGAGAATGTGGAACTCACTATCACAGAGAGTGGGTGAGAATGTGGAACTCGGTATCGCAGGGAGTAGTGAGAATGTGGAACTCACTATCACAGAGTGGGTGAGAATGTGAAACTCACTATCACAGGGAGTGGGTGAGAATATGGAACTCACTATCACAGAGTGGGTGAGAATGTGGAACACATTATCCCAGGGATTGGTGCGAATGTGCAATTCAATATCACAGAGGTTGATTGAGAGGGTGGAACACAGTGTCACAGTGTGTGGTCAGAATGAGGAGCTCATTATCACAGAGAGTAGGTGAGAATGTGGAACTCACTATCACAGGGAGTGCGTGAGAATGTGGAACTCACTATCACAGAGAGTGGGTGAGAGTGTGGAACACACTATCACAGAGAGTGGGGAGAATGTGGAACTCACTATCACAAGGAGTGTCTGAGAATGTGGAACTCACTATCACAGGGATTGGGTGAGAATGTGGAACTCACTATCACAGAGAGTGGGTGAGATTGTGGAGCTCACTATCACAGAGAGTGGGTGAGAATGTGGAACTCACTATCACAGGGTGTGGGTGAGAATGTGGAACTCACTATCACAGAGAGTGGGTGAGAATGTGGAACTCACTATCACAGAGAGTGGGTGAGAATGTGGAACTCACTATCACAGGGAGTGGGTGAGAATGTGGAGCTCACTATCACAGAGAGTGGGTGAGAATGTGGAACTCACTATCACAGGGAGTGGGTGAGAATGTGGAACTCACTATCACAGAGAGTGGGTGAGAATGTGGAGCTCACTATCACAGAGAGTGGGTGAGAATGTGGAACTCACTATCACAGGGAGTGGGTGAGAATGTAGAACTCACTATCACAGGGAGAGGTGAGAATGTGGAACTCACTATCACAGAGAGTGGGTGAGAATGTGGAACTCGATATCACAGGGAGTAGTGAGAATGTGGAACTCACTATCACAGGGAGTGGGTGAGAATGTGGAACTCACTATCACAGAGAGTGGGTGAGAATGTGGAACTCACTATCACAGGGAGTAGTGAGAATGTGGAACTCACTATCACAGGGAGTAGTGAGAATGTGGAACTCACTATCACAGACAGTGGGTGAGAATGTGGAACTGACTATCACAGAGAGTGGGTGAGAATGTGGAACTCACTATCACAGGGAGTAGTGAGAATGTGGAACTCACTATCACAGGGAATGGGTGAGAATGTGGAACTCACTATTACAGAGAGTGGGTGAGAATGAGGAACTGACTATCACAGAGAGTGGGTGAGAATGTGGAACTCACTATTACAGAGAGTGGGTGAGAATGAGGAACTTACTATCACAGAGAGTGGGTGAGAATGTGGAACTCACTATCACAGGGAGTAGTGAGAATGTGGAACTCATTCTCAGAGAGTGAGAGAGAATGTGGAACTCAATATCACAGGGAGTAGTGAGAATGTGGAACTCACTATCACAGAGAGTGGGTGAGAATGTGGAACTCACTATCACAGAGAGTGGGTGAGAATGTGGAACTCACTATCACAGGGAGTAGTGAGAATGTGGAACTCACTATCACAGAGAGTGGGTGAGAATCTGGAACTCACTATTACAGAGAGTGGGTGAGAATTTGGAACTCACTATCGCAGAGAATTGTGAGAATGTGGAGCACACTATTACTGAGTAGGTGAGAGTGAAAAACTCACTATCACAGAGAGTGGGTCAGAATGTGGAACTCACTATCACAAGGAGTGTCTGAGAATGTGGAACTCACTATCACAGAGAGTGGGTGAGAATGTGGAACTCACTATCACAGAGAGTGGGTGAGAATGTGGAACTCACTATCACAGAGATTGGGTGAGAATGTGGAACTGACTATCACAGGGAGTGGGTGAGAATGTGGAACTCACTATCACAGGGAGAGGTGTGAATGTGGAACTCACTATCACAGAGACTGGGTGAGAATGTGGAACTCGGTATCACAGGGAGTAGTGAGAATGTGGAACTCACTATCACAGGGAGTGGGTGAGAATGTGGAACTCACTATCACAGAGAGTGGGTGAGAATGTGGAACTCACTATCACAGAGAGTGGGTGAGAATGTGGAACTCACTATCACAGAGAGTGGGTGAGAATGTGGAACTCGGTATCACAGGGAGTAGTGAGAATGTGGAACTCACTATCACAGGGAGTGGGCGAGAATGTGGAACTCACTATCACAGGGAGTAGTGAGAATGTGGAACTCACTATCACAGGGAGTGGTGAGAATGTGGAACTCACTATCACAGGGAATGGGTGAGAATGTGGAACTCACTATTACAGAGAGTGGGTGAGAATGAGGAACTCACTATCACAGAGAGTGGGTGAGAATGTGGAACTCACTATTACAGAGAGTGGGTGAGAATGAGGAACTTACTATCACAGAGAGTGGGTGAGAATGTGGAACTCACTATCACAGGGAGTAGTGAGAATGTGGAACTCATTCTCAGAGAGTGAGAGAGAATGTGGAACTCACTATCACAGGGAGTAGTGAGAATGTGGAACTCACTATCACAGAGAGTGGGTGAGAATGTGGAACTCACTATCACAGAGAGTGGGTGAGAATGTGGAACTCACTATCACAGGGAGTAGTGAGAATGTGGAACTCACTATCACAGAGAGTGGGTGAGAATCTGGAACTCACTATTACAGAGAGTGGGTGAGAATGTGGAACTCACTATCGCAGAGAATTGTGAGAATGTGGAGCACACTATTACTGAGTAGGTGAGAGTGAAAAACTCACTATCACAGAGAGTGGGTGAGAATGTGGAACTCACTATCACAAGGAGTGTCTGAGAATGTGGAACTCACTATCACAGAGAGTTGGTGAGAATGTGGAACTCACTATCACAGAGAGTGGGTGAGAATGTGGAACTCACTATCACAGAGATTGGGTGAGAATGTGGAACTGACTATCACAGGGAGTGGGTGAGAATGTGGAACTCACTATCACAGGGAGAGGTGTGAATGTGGAACTCACTATCACAGAGAGTGGGTGAGAATGTGGAACTCGGTATCACAGGGAGTAGTGAGAATGTGGAACTCACTATCACAGGGAGTGGGTGAGAATGTGGAACTCACTATCACAGAGAGTGGGTGAGAATGTGGAACTCACTATCACAGAGAGTGGGTGAGAATGTGGAACTCACTATCACAGAGAGTGGGTGAGAATGTGGAACTCGGTATCACAGGGAGTAGTGAGAATGTGGAACTCACTATCACAGGGAGTGGGCGAGAATGTGGAACTCACTATCACAGGGAGTAGTGAGAATGTGGAACTCACTTTCACAGGGAGTGGTGAGAATGTGGAACTCACTATCACAGGGAATGGGTGAGAATGTGGAACTCACTATTACAGAGAGTGGGTGAGAATGAGGAACTCACTATCACAGAGAGTGGGTGAGAATGTGGAACTCAATATTACAGAGAGTGGGTGAGAATGAGGAACTTACTATCACAGAGAGTGGGTGAGAATGTGGAACTCACTATCACAGGGAGTAGTGAGAATGTGGAACTCATTCTCAGAGAGTGAGAGAGAATGTGGAACTCACTATCACAGGGAGTAGTGAGAATGTGGAACTCACTATCACAGAGAGTGGGTGAGAATGTGGAACTCACTATCACAGAGAGTGGGTGAGAATGTGGAACTCACTATCACAGGGAGTAGTGAGAATGTGGAACTCACTATCACAGGGAATGGGTGAGAATGTGGAGCTCACTATTACAGAGAGTGGGTGAGAATGTGAAACTCACTATCACAGGGAGTTGTGAGAATGTGGAACTCACTATCACAGAGAGTGGGTGAGAATGTGGAACTCACTATCACAGGGAGTTGTGAGAATGTGGAACTCACTATCACAGAGAGTGGGTGAGAATGTGGAACTCACTATCACAGGGAGTAGTGAGAATGTGGAACTCACTATCACAGGGAGTAGTGAGAATGTGGAACTCACTATCACAGGGAGTAGTGAGAATGTGGAACTCACTATCACAGGGAGTAGTGAGAATGTGGAACTCATTCTCAGAGAGTGAGAGAGAATGTGAAGCTCATTATCACAGAGAGTGGGTGAGAATGTGGAACTCACTATCACAGGGAGTAGTGAGAATGTGGAACTCACTATCACAGGGAATGGGTGAGAATGTGGAACTCACTATTACAGAGAGTGGGTGAGAATGTGGAACTCACTATCACAGGGAGTTGTGAGAATGTGGAACTCACTATCACAGAGAGAGGGTGAGAATGTGGAACTCACTATCACAGGGAGTGGTGAGAATGTGGAACTCACTATCACAGAGAGTGGGTGAGAATGTGGAACTCACTATCACAGGGAGTAGTGAGAATGTGGAACTCACTATCACAGGGAGTAGTGAGAATGTGGAACTCACTATCACAGGGAGTAGTGAGAATGTGGAACTCACTATCACAGGGAGTAGTGAGAATGTGGAACTCACTATTACAGAGAGTGGGTGAGAATGTGGAACTCACTATCACAGAGTGGGTGAGAATGTGGAGCTTACTATCACCGGGAGTGGGTGAGAATGTGGAACTCACTATCATAGAGAGTAGTGAGAATGTGGAATTCACTATCATAAAGAGTGGGTGAGAATGTGGAACTCACTATCACAGAGTGGGTGAGAATGTGGAACACACTATCACAGAGTGGGTGAGAATGTGGAACACACTATCCCAGGGATTGGTGCGAATGTGCAATTCAATATCACAGAGGTTGATTGAGAGGGTGGAACACAGTGTCACAGTGTGTGGTCAGAATGAGGAGCTCATTATCACAGAGAGTGGGTCAGAATGAGGAGCTCATTATCACAGAGAGTGGGTGAGAATGTGGAACTCACTATCACAGAGAGTGGGTGAGAATGTGGAACTCACTATCACAGAGAGTGGGTGAGAATGTGGAACTCACTATCACAGAGAGTGGGTGAGAATGTGGATCTCACTATCACAGAGAGTGGGTGAGAATGTGGAACTTACTATGACAGAGAGTGGGTGAGAATGTGGAACTCACTATCACAGAGAGTGGGTGAGAAGGTGGAACTCGGTATCACAGGGAGTAGTGAGAATTTGGAACTCACTATCACAGGGAGTGGGTGAGAATGTGGAACTCACTATCACAGAGAGTGGGTGAGAATGTGGAACTCACTATCACAGGGAGTAGTGAGAATGTGGAACTCACTATCACAGGGAGTGGTGAGAATGTGGAACTCACTATCACAGGGAGTGGTGAGAATGTGGAACTCACTATCACAGAGAGTGGGTGAGAATGTGGAACTCACTATCACAGGGAGTAGTGAGAATGTGGAACTCACTATCACAGAGAGTGTGTGAGAATGTGGAGCTTACTATCACAGAGATGGTGAGAATGTGAAACTCACTATCACAGAGAATAGGTGAGAATGTGGGACTCACTATCACAGAGTGGGTGAGAATGTGGAACTCACTATCACAGAGAGTGGGTGAGACTGTGGAACTCACTATCACAGAGAGTGGTGAGAATGTGGATCTCACTATCACAGAGAGTAGGTGAGAATGTGGATCTCACTATCACAGAGAGTGGGTGAGAATGTGGAACTCACTATCACAGAGTGGGTGAGAATGTGGAGCTTACGATCACAGGGAGTGGGTGAGAATGTGGAACTCACTAACACAGAGAGAGGGTGAGAATGTGGATCTCACTATCACAGAGAGAGGGTGAGAATGTGGAGCTTACTATCACAGAGAGGGTGAGAATGTGAATCTCACTATCACAGAGAATAGGTGAGAATGTGGAACTCACTATCACTGTGAATAGGTGAGAATGTGGAACTCACTATCACAGAGAATAGGTGAGAATGTGGAACTCACTATCACAGGGAGTGGGTGGGAATGTGGAACTCACTATCACAGAGTGGGTGGGAATGTGGAACTCACTATCACAGAGTGGGTGAGAATGTGGAACTCACTATCACAGAGAGTGGGTGAGAATGTGGAACTCACTATCACAGAGAGTGGGTGAGAATGTGGAACTCACTATCACAGAGAATAGGTGAGAATGTGGAACTCACTATCACAGGGAGTGGGTGGGAATGTGGAACTCACTATCACAGAGTGGGTGGGAATGTGGAACTCACTATCACAGAGTGGGTGAGAATGTGGAACTCACTATCACAGAGAGTGGGTGAGAATGTGGAACTCACTATCACAGAGAGTGTCTGAGAATGTGGAACTCACTATCACAGAGAGTGGGTGAGAATGTGGAACTCACTATCACAGAGAGTGGGTGAGAATGTGGAACTCACTATCACAGAGAGTGGGTGAGAATGTGGAGCTCACTATCACAGAGAATGGGTGAGAATGTGGAGCTCACTATCACAGACAGTGGGTGAGAATGTGGAACTCACTATCACAGAGAGTGGGTGAGAATGTGGAACTCACTATCACAGACAGTGGGTGAGAATGTGGAGCTTACTATCACCGGGAGTGGGTGAGAATGTGGAACTCACTATCATAGAGAGTAGTGAGAATGTGGAATTCACTATCATAAAGAGTGGGTGAGAATGTGGAACTCACTATCACAGAGTGGGTGAGAATGTGGAACACACTATCCCAGGGATTGGTGCGAATGTGCAATTCAATATCACAGAGGTTGATTGAGAGTGTGGAACACAGTGTCACAGTATGTGGTCAGAATGAGGAGCTCATTATCACAGAGAGTGGGTGAGAATGTGGAACTCACTATCACAGAGAGTGGGTGAGAATGTGGAACTCACTATCACAGAGAGTGGGTGAGAATGTGGATCTCACTATCACAGAGAGTGGGTGAGAATGTGGAACTCACTATGACAGAGAGTGGGTGAGAATGTGGAACTCACTATCACAGGGAGTAGTGAGAATGTGGAACTCACTATCACAGGGAGTAGTGAGAATGTGGAACTCACTATCACAGGGAATGGGTGAGAAAGTGGAACTCACTATTACAGAGAGTGGGTGAGAATGAGGAACTCACTATCACAGAGAGTGGGTGAGAATGTGGAACTCACTATTACAGAGAGTGGGTGAGAATGAGGAACTTACTATCACAGAGAGTGGGTGAGAATATGGAACTCACTATCACAGGGAGTAGTGAGAATGTGGAACTCATTCTCAGAGAGTGAGAGAGAATGTGGAACTCACTATCACAGGGAATAGTGAGAATGTGGAACTCACTATCACAGAGAGTGGGTGAGAATGTGGAACTCACTATCACAGAGAGTGGGTGAGAATGTGGAACTCACTATCACAGGGAGTAGTGAGAATGTGGAACTCACTATCACAGAGAGTGGGTGAGAATGTGGAACTCACTATCACAGAGAGTGGGTGAGAATGTGGAGCTCACTATCACAGGGAGTAGTGAGAATGTGGAACTCACTATCACAGGGAGTGGTGAGAATGTGTAACTCACTATCACAGAGAGTGGGTGAGAATGTGGAACTCACTATCACAGAGTGGTGAGAATGTGGATCTCACTATCACAGGGAGTAGTGAGAATGTGGAACTTACTCTCACAGGGAGTGGGTGAGAATGTGGAACACCCTGTAACAGAGTGGTGAGAATGATGAACTCACTATCACAGAGAGTAGTGAGAAAATGGAATGCCCCGTAACAGAGTGGTGAGAATGAGGAACTCACTATCACAGTGAGTGGTGAGAATGTGGAGCTCACTATCACTGAGTAGGTGAGAGTGAGAAACTCACTATCACAGAGAGTGAGTGAGAATGTGGAACTCACTATCACAGAGAGTGGGTGAGAATGTGGAACTCACTCTCACAGAGAGTGGGTGAGAATGTGTAACTCACTATCACAGAGAGAGGGTGAGAATGTGGAACTCACTATCACAGGAAGTGGTGAGAATGTGGAACTCACTATCACAGGGAGTAGTGAGAATGTGGAACTCACTATCACAGGGAGTGGGTGAGAATGTGGAACTCACTATCACAGGGAGTAGTGAGAATGTGGAACTCACTATCACAGGGAGTGGTGAGAATGTGGAACTCACTATCACAGGGAGTAGTGAGAATGTGGAACTCACTATCACAGGGAGTAGTGAGAATGTGGAACTCACTATCATAGGGAGTAGTGAGATTGTGGAACTCACTATCACAGGGAGTAGTGAGAATGTGGAACTCACTATCACAGGGAGTAGTGAGAATGTGGAACTCACTATCACAGGGAGTGGGTGAGAATGTGGAACTCACTATCACAGGGAGTAGTGAGAATGTGGAACTCACTATCACAGGGAGTGGTGAGAATGCGGAACTCACTATCACAGGGAGTAGTGAGAATGTGGAACTCACTATCACAGAGAGTGGGTGAGAATGTGGAACTCACTATCACAGGGAGTGGGTGAGAATGTGGAACTCACTATCACAGAGAGTGGGTGAGAATGTGGAACTCACTATCACAGAGAGTGGGTGAGAATGTGGATCTCACTATCACAGAGAGTGGGTGGAATGTCAAACTCAATATCACAGAGAGTGGGTGAGAATGTGGAACTCACTATCACAGAGTGGGTGACAATGTGGGACTCACTATCACAGAGAGTGTGTGAGAATGTGGAACTCACTATCACGGAGAGTGGGTGAGAATGTGGAACTCACTATCACAGAGAGTGGGTGAGAATGTGGAACTCACTATCACAGAGAGTGGGTGAGAATGTGGAACTCACTATCACAGAGAGTGGGTGAGAATGTGGAACTCACTATCACAGAGAGAGGGTGAGAATGTAGAACTCGCTATCACGGAGAGTGGGTGAGAATGTGGAGCTCACTATCACAGAGAGTGGGTGAGAATGTGGAACTCACTATTACAGAGAGTGGGTGAGAATGTGGAACTCACTATCACAGAGAGTGGGTGAGAATGTGGAAGTCACTATCACAGAGTGGTGAGAATGTGGAACTCACTATCACAGGGAATGGGTGTGAATGTGGAACTCACTATCACAGGGAGTGGGTGAGAATGTGGAACTCACTATCACAGTGAGTGGTGAGAATGTGGAGCTCACTATCACTGAGTAGGTGAGAGTGAGAAACTCACTATCACAGAGAGTGGGTGAGAATGTGGAACTCACTATCACAGAGAATGGGTGAGAATGTGTAACTCACTATCACAGGGACTGGTGAGAATGTGGAACTCACTATCACAGAGATTGGGTGAGAATGTGTAACTCACTATCACAGGGAGTGGTGAGAATGTGGAACTCACTATCACAGAGAGTGGGTGAGAATGTGGAACTCACTATCACAAGTTGTGGGTGAGAATGTAGAACTCACGGTCACAGAGAGTGGATGAGAATGTAGAACTCACCATCACAGAGAGTGGGTGAGAATGTGTAACTCACTATCACAGAGAGTGGGTGAGAATGTGGAACTCACTATCACAGACAGTGGGTGAGAATGTAGAACTCACTATCACAGAGAGTGGGTGAGAATGTAGAACTCACGGTCACAGAGAGTGGGTGAGAATGTGGAACTCACTATCACAGTGAGTGGTGAGAATGTGGAGCTCACTATCACTGAGTAGGTGAGAGTGAGAAACTCACTATCACAGAGAGTGGGTGAGAATGTGGAACTCACTATCACAGAGTGGGTGAGAATGTGGAACTTACTATCACAGGGAGTTGTGATTATGTGGATCTCACTATCACAGTGAGTGGTGAGAATGTGGAACTCACTATCACAGAGAGTGGGTGAGAATGTGGAACTCACTATCACAGAGAGTGGGTGAGAATGTGGATCTCACTATCACAGAGAGTGGGTGAGAATGTGGAATTCACTATCACAGAGAGTGGGTGAGAATGTGGAACTCACTATCACAGGGAGTGGGTGAGAATGTGGAACTCACTATCACAGGGAGTGGGTGAGAGTGTGGAACTCACTATCACAGGGAGTGGGTGAGAGTGTGGAACTCACTATCACAGGGAGTGGGTGAGAGTGTGGAACTCACTATCACAGAGTGGTGAGAATGTGGATCTCACTATCACAGAGAGTGGGTGAGAATGTGGAACTCACTATCACAGAGAGTGGGTGAGAATGTGGAACTCACTATCACAGAGAGTGGGTGAGAGTGTGGAACTCACTATCTCAGAGTGGTGAGAATGTGGATCTCACTATCACAGAGAGTGGGTGAGAATGTGGAACTCACTTTCTCAGAGAGTGGGTGAGAATGTGGAACTCACTATCACAGAGAGTGGGTGAGAATGTGGAACTTGCTATCACAGAGAGTGGGTGAGAATGTGTAACTCACTATCACAGAGAGAGGGTGAGAATGTGGAACTCACTATCACAGAGAGTGGGTGAGAATGTGGAACTCACTATCACAGAGAGTGGGTGAGAATGTGGAACTCACTATCACAGAGAGAGGGTGAGAATGTGGATCTCACTATCACAGAGAGTGGGTGAGAATGTGGAACTCGCTATCACAGAGAGTGGGTGAGAATGTGTAACTCACTATCACAGAGAGTGGGTGAGAATGTAGAACTCACTATCACAGAGAGTGGGTGAGAATGTGGAACTCACTATCACAGAGAGTGGGTGAGAATGTGGTACTCACTATCACAGAGTGGTGAGAATGTGGAGCTCACTATCACAGAGAGTGGGTGAGAATGTGTAACTCACTATCACAGAGAGTGGGTGAGAATGTGGAACTCACTATCACAGAGAGTGGGTGAGAATGTGGATCTCACTATCACAGAGAGTGGGTGAGAATGTGGAAATCACTATCACAGAGAGTGGGTGAGAATGTGGATCTCACTATCACAGAGAGTGGGTGAGAATGTGGAACTCACTATCACAGAGAGTGGGTGAGAATGCGGAACTCACTATCACAGACAGTGGGTGAGAGTGTGGAACTCACTATCACAGAGTGGTGAGAATGTGGATCTCACTATCACAGAGAGTGGGTGAGAATGTGGAACTCACTATCACAGGGAGTAGTGAGAATGTGGAACTCATTCTCAGAGAGTGAGAGAGAATGTGGAACTCACTATCACAGGGAGCAGTGAGAATGTGGAACTCACTATCACAGAGAGTGGGTGAGAATGTGGAACTCACTATCACAGAGATTGGGTGAGAATGTGTAACTCACTATCACAGGGAGTGGTGAGAATGTGGAACTCACTATCACAGAGAGTGGGTGAGAATGTGGAACTCACTATCACAAGTTGTGGGTGAGAATGTAGAACTCACGGTCACAGAGAGTGGATGAGAATGTAGAACTCACCATCACAGAGAGTGGGTGAGAATGTGTAACTCACTATCACAGAGAGTGGGTGAGAATGTGGAACTCACTATCACAGACAGTGGGTGAGAATGTAGAACTCACTATCACAGAGAGTGGGTGAGAATGTAGAACTCACGGTCACAGAGAGTGGGTGAGAATGTGGAACTCACTATCACAGTGAGTGGTGAGAATGTGGAGCTCACTATCACTGAGTAGGTGAGAGTGAGAAACTCACTATCACAGAGAGTGGGTGAGAATGTGGAACTCACTATCACAGAGTGGGTGAGAATGTGGAACTTACTATCACAGGGAGTTGTGATTATGTGGATCTCACTATCACAGTGAGTGGTGAGAATGTGGAACTCACTATCACAGAGAGTGGGTGAGAATGTGGAATTCACTATCACAGAGAGTGGGTGAGAATGTGGAACTCACTATCACAGGGAGTGGGTGAGAATGTGGAACTCACTATCACAGAGAGTGGGTGAGAATGTGGAACTCACTATCACAGAGTGGTGAGAATGTGGATCTCACTATCACAGAGAGTGGGTGAGAATGTGGAACTCACTATCACAGAGAGTGGGTGAGAGTGTGGAACTCACTATCACAGAGAGTGGGTGAGAATGTGGATCTCACTATCACAGAGAGTGGGTGAGAATGTGGAACTTGCTATCAGAGAGAGTGGGTGAGAATGTGTAACTCACTATCACAGAGAGTGGGTGAGAGTGTGGAACTCACTATCACAGGGAGTGGGTGAGAGTGTGGAACTCACTATCACAGAGTGGTGAGAATGTGGATCTCACTATCACAGAGAGTGGGTGAGAATGTGGAACTCACTATCACAGAGAGTGGGTGAGAGTGTGGAACTCACTATCTCAGAGTGGTGAGAATGTGGATCTCACTATCACAGAGAGTGGGTGAGAATGTGGAACTCACTATCTCAGAGAGTGGGTGAGAATGTGGAACTCACTATCACAGAGAGTGGGTGAGAATGTGGAACTTGCTATCACAGAGAGTGGGTGAGAATGTGGAACTCACTATCACAGAGAGTGGGTGAGAATGTGGAACTCACTATCACAGAGTGGGTGAGAATGTGGAACTTACTATCACAGGGAGTTGTGATTATGTGGATCTCACTATCACAGTGAGTGGTGAGAATGTGGAACTCACTATCACAGAGTGGTGAGATTGTGGATCTCACTATCACAGAGAGTGGGTGAGAATGTGGAATTCACTATCACAGAGAGTGGGTGAGAATGTGGAACTCACTATCACAGAGTGGGTGAGAATGTGGAACTCACTATCACAGGGAGTGGGTGAGAGTGTGGAACTCACTATCACAGGGAGTGGGTGAGAGTGTGGAACTCACTATCACAGAGAGTGGGTGAGAATGTGGAACTCACTATCACAGAGAGTGGGTGAGAGTGTGGAACTCACTATCTCAGAGTGGTGAGAATGTGGAACTCACTATCTCAGAGTGGTGAGAATGTGGATCTCACTATCACAGAGAGTGGGTGAGAATGTGGAACTCACTATCTCAGAGAGTGGGTGAGAATGTGGAACTCACTATCACAGAGAGTGGGTGAGAATGTGGAACTTGCTATCACAGAGAGTGGGTGAGAATGTGTAACTCACTATCACAGAGAGTGGGTGAGAATGTGGAACTCACTATCACAGAGAGTGGGTGAGAATGTGGAACTCACTATCACAGAGAGTGGGTGAGAATGTGGATCTCACTATCACAGAGAGTGGGTGAGAATGTGGAACTCACTATCACAGAGAGTGTGTGAGAATGTGGAACTCACTATCACAGAGAGTGGGTGAGAATGTGTAACTCACTATCACAGAGAGTGGGTGAGAATGTGTAACTCACTATCACAGAGAGTGGGTGAGAAAGTGGAACTCACTATCACAGAGAGTGGGTGAGAATGTGGTACTCACTATCACAGAGTGGTGAGAATGTGGATCTCACTATCACAGAGAGTGGGTGAGAATGTGGAACTCACTATCACAGAGAGTGGGTGAGAATGTGGAACTCACTATCACAGAGAGTGGGTGAGAATGTGGAAATCACTATCACAGAGAGTGGGTGAGAATGTGGAACTCACTATCACAGAGAGTGGGTGAGAATGTGGAATTCACTATCACAGAGAGTGGGTGAGAATGTGGAACTCACTATCACAGAGAGTGGGTGAGAATGCGGAACTCACTATCACAGACAGTGGGTGAGAGTGTGGAACTCACTATCACAGAGTGGTGAGAATGTGGATCTCACTATCACAGAGAGTGGGTGAGAATGTGGAACTCACTATCACAGAGAGTGGGTGAGAATGTGGAACTCACTATCACAGACAGTGGGTGAGAATGTAGAACTCACTATCACAGAGAGTGGGTGAGAATGTAGAACTCACGGTCACAGAGAGTGGGTGAGAATGTGGAACTCACTATCACAGTGAGTGGTGAGAATGTGGAGCTCACTATCACTGAGTAGGTGAGAGTGAGAAACTCACTATCACAGAGAGTGGGTGAGAATGTGGAACTCACTATCACAGAGTGGGTGAGAATGTGGAACTTACTATCACAGGGAGTTGTGATTATGTGGATCTCACTATCACAGTGAGTGGTGAGAATGTGGAACTCACTATCACAGAGAGTGGGTGAGAATGTGGAACTCACTATCACAGAGAGTGGGTGAGAATGTGGAACTCACTATCACAGAGTGGGTGAGAATGTGGAACTTACTATCACAGGGAGTTGTGATTATGTGGATCTCACTATCACAGTGAGTGGTGAGAATGTGGATCTCACTATCACAGAGAGTGGGTGAGAATGTGGAACTCACTATCACAGAGAGTGGGTGAGAATGTGGAACTCACTATCACAGAGAGTGGGTGAGAATGTGGAACTCACTATCACAGAGAGTGGGTGAGAATGTGGAACTCACTATCACAGAGTGGTGAGAATGTGGATCTCACTATCACAGAGAGTGGGTGAGAATGTGGAACTCACTATCACAGAGAGTGGGTGAGAGTGTGGAACTCACTATCTCAGAGTGGTGAGAATGTGGATCTCACTATCACAGAGAGTGGGTGAGAATGTGGAACTTGCTATCACAGAGAGTGGGTGAGAATGTGTAACTCACTATCACAGAGAGTGGGTGAGAGTGTGGAACTCACTATCACAGGGAGTGGGTGAGAGTCTGGAACTCACTATCACAGAGAGTGGGTGAGAATGTGGAACTCACTATCACAGAGAGTGGGTGAGAATGTGGAACTCACTATCACAGAGAGTGGGTGAGAATGTGGATCTCACTATCACAGAGAGTGGGTGAGAATGTGGAACTCACTATCACAGAGAGTGGGTGAGAGTGTGGAACTCACTATCTCAGAGTGGTGAGAATGTGGATCTCACTATCACAGAGAGTGGGTGAGAATGTGGAACTCACTATCTCAGAGAGTGGGTGAGAATGTGGAACTCACTATCACAGAGAGTGGGTGAGAATGTGGAACTTGCTATCACAGAGAGTGGGTGAGAATGTGTAACTCACTATCACAGAGAGTGGGTGAGAATGTGGAACTCACTATCACAGAGAGTGGGTGAGAATGTGGAACTTGCTATCACAGAGAGTGGGTGAGAATGTGTAACTCACTATCACAGAGAGTGGGTGAGAATGTGGAACTCACTATCACAGGGAGTGGGTGAGAATGTAGAACTCACTATCACAGAGAGTGGGTGACAATGTGGAACTCACTATCACAGTGAGTGGGTGAGAATGTGGAACTCACTATCACAGAGAGTGGGTGAGAATGTGGAACTCACTATCACAGAGAGTGGGTGAGAATGTGGAACTCACTATCACAGAGAGTGGGTGAGAATGTGGAACTCTCTATCACAGAGTGGTGAGAATGTGGAAATCACTATCACAGAGAGTGGGTGAGAATGTGGATCTCACTATCACAGAGAGTGGGTGAGAATGTGGAACTCACTATCACAGAGAGTGGGTGAGAATGCGGAACTCACTATCACAGACAGTGGGTGAGAGTGTGGAACTCACTATCACAGAGTGGTGAGAATGTGGATCTCACTATCACAGAGAGTGGGTGAGAATGTGGAACTCACTATCACAGGGAGTAGTGAGAATGTGGAACTCATTCTCAGAGAGTGAGAGAGAATGTGGAACTCACTATCACAGGGAGCAGTGAGAATGTGGAACTCACTATCACAGAGAGTGGGTGAGAATGTGGAACTCACTATCACAGAGAGTGGGTGAGAATGTGTAACTCACTATCACAGAGAGTGGGTGAGAGTGTGGTACTCACTATCACAGAGTGGTGAGAATGTGGAACTCACTATCACAGGGAATGGGTGAGAATGTGGAACTCACTATTACAGAGAGTGGGTGAGAATGTGGAACTCACTATCACAGGGAGTTGTGAGAATGTGGAACTCACTATCACAGGGAGTGGTGAGAATGTGGAACTCACTATCACAGGGAGTTGTGAGAATGTGGAACTCACTATCACAGAGAGTGGGTGAGAATGTGGAACTCACTATCACAGGGAGTTGTGAGAATGTGGAACTCACTATCACAGAGAGTGGGTGAGAATGTGGAACTCACTATCACAGGGAGTAGTGAGAATGTGGAACTCACTATCACAGGGAGTAGTGAGAATGTGGAACTCACTATCACAGGGAGTAGTGAGAATGTGGAACTCACTATCACAGGGAGTAGTGAGAATGTGGAACTCACTATCACAGGGAGTAGTGAGAATGTGGAACTCATTCTCAGAGAGTGAGAGAGAATGTGAAGCTCATTATCACAGAGTTGCTGAACATGCAAAACTCACTATCACAGACAGCATTGCATATGTGGAAGTCACTATCACAGAGTGGTGAGAATGAGGAACTCACTATCACACAGAGTGGTAGAATGAGGAATTCACTATCACACAGAGTGGTGAGAATATGGAATGCCCTGTAACAGAGTGGTGAAAATGAGAAACTCACTATCACAGGGAATGGGTGCAAATGTGGAGCTCACTATCACAGTGAGTGGTGAGAATGTGGAGCTCACTATCACTGAGTAGGTGAGAGTGAGAAACTCACTATCGCAGGGAGTGGTGAGATGTGGAACACACTATCACAGCGATTGGGTGAGAATGTGGAACTGACTATCACAGAGAGTGGGTGAGAATGTGGAACTCACTATCACAGAGAGTGGGTGAGATGTGGAACTCACTATCACAGAGATTGGGTGAGAATGTGGAACTGACTATCACAGAGAGTGGGTGAGATGTGGAACTCACTATCACAGAGAGTGGGTGAGAGTCTGGAATTCACTATCACAGAGAGTGGTGAGAATGTGGAACTCACTATCACAGGGAGTGGGTGAGAATTTTGAAGTCACTACCACAGTGATTGGGTGAGAATGTGTAACTCACTGTCACAGCGATTGGGTGAGAATGTGGAACTCACTATCACAGAGAGTGGTGAGAATATGGAATGCCCTGTAACAGAGTGGTGAAAATGAGGAACTCACTATCACAGGGAATGGGTGCGAATGTGGAGCTCACTATCACAGTGAGATGTGAGAATGTGGAGCTCACTATCACTGAGTAGGTGAGAGTGAGAAACTCACTATCGCAGGGAGTGGTGAGATGTGGAACACACTATCACAGAGACTGGGTGAGATTGTGTAACTCACTATCACAGAATGGTGAGAATATGGAGTGCCCTGTAAAGGAGAGTGGTGAGAATGAGGAACTCACTATCAAAGGGAATGGTGAGACTGTGGAACTCACTATCACAGAGTGGTGAGAATGTGGAACTCATATCACAGAGAGTGGGTGAGAATGTGGAACTCACTATCACAGAGAGTGGGTGAGAATGTGGAACTCACTATCACAGGGAGAGGGTGAGAATGTGGAACTCACTATCACAGAGAGTGCGTGAGAATGTGGAGCTTACTATCACAGAAAGGGTGAGAATGTGAAACTCACTATCACAGAGAATAGGTGAGAATGTGGAACTCACTATCACAGAGAGTGGGTGAGACTGTGGAACTCACTATCACAGAGAGTGGGTGAGAATGTGGAACTCACTATCACAGAGAGTGGGTGAGAATGTGGAACTCACTATCACAGAGAGTGGGTGAGAATGTGGAACTCACTATCACAGAGAGTGGGTGAGACTGTGGAACTCACTATCACAGTGAGTGGGTGAGAATGTGGAACTCACTATCACAGAGAGTGGGTGAGAATGTGGAACTCACTATCACAGAGAGTGGGTGAGAATGTGGAACTCACTATCACAGAGAGTGGGTGAGAATGTGGAACTCACTATCACAGAGAGTGGGTGAGAATGTGGAACTCACTATCACAGGGTGTGGGTGAGAATGTGGAACTCACTATCACAGAGAGTGGGTGAGAATGTGGAACTCACTATCACAGAGAGTGGTTGAGAATGTGGAACTCAATATCACAGAGAATAGGTGAGAATGTGGAACTCACTATCACAGGGAGTGGGTGGGAATGTGGAACTCACTATCACAGAGTGGGTGGGAATGTGGAACTCACTATCACAGAGTGGGTGAGAATGTGGAACTCACTATCACAGAGAGTGGGTGAGAATGTGGAACTCACTATCACGGAGAGTGGGTGAGAATGTGGAACTCACTATCACAGAGTGGGTGAGAATGTGGAGCTCACTATCACAGAGAATGGGTGAGAATGTGGAGCTCACTATCACAGACAGTGGGTGAGAATGTGGAACTCACTATCACAGGGAGTGGGTGAGAATGTGGAACTCACTATCACAGAGAGTGGGTGAGAATGTGGAACTCACTATCACAGAGTGGGTGAGAATGTGGAGCTTACTA
The DNA here is from genome assembly GCA_026770705.1 of Isurus oxyrinchus. Classification (NCBI taxonomy): domain Eukaryota; kingdom Metazoa; phylum Chordata; class Chondrichthyes; order Lamniformes; family Lamnidae; genus Isurus; species Isurus oxyrinchus. Next base: position 54,632 of record JANJGN010001314.1, read on the forward strand.
TCACCGGGAGTGGGTGAGAATGTGGAACTCACTATCATAGAGAGTAGTGAGAATGTGGAATTCACTATCAGAAAGAGTGGGTGAGAATGTGGAACTCACTATCACAGAGTGGGTGAGAATGTGGAACACACTATCCCAGGGATTGGTGCGAATGTGCAATTAAATATCACAGAGGTTGATTGAGAGTGTGGAACACAGTGTCACAGTATGTGGTCAGAATGAGGAGCTCATTATCACAGAGAGTGGGTCAGAATGAGGAGCTCATTATCACAGAGAGTGGGTGAGAATGTGGAACTCACTATCACAGAGAGTGGGTGAGAATGTGGAACTCACTATCACAGAGAGTGGGTGAGAATGTGGAACTCACTATCACAGAGAGTGGGTGAGAATGTGGATCTCACTATCACAGAGAGTGGGTGAGAATGTGGAACTCACTATGACAGAGAGTGGGTTAGAATGTGGAACTCACTATCACAGAGAGTGGGTGAGAATGTGGAACTCGGTATCACAGGGAGTAGTGAGAATGTGGAACTCACTATCACAGGGAGTGGGTGAGAATGTGGAACTCACTATCACAGAGAGTGGGTGAGAATGTGGAACTCACTATCACAGGGAGTAGTGAGAATGTGGAACTCACTATCACAGGGAGTAGTGAGAATGTGGAACTCACTATCACAGGGAATGGGTGAGAATGTGGAACTCACTATTACAGAGAGTGGGTGAGAATGAGGAACTCACTATCACAGAGAGTGGGTGAGAATGTGGAACTCACTATTACAGAGAGTGGGTGAGAATGAGGAACTTACTATCACAGAGAGTGGGTGAGAATATGGAACTCACTATCACAGGGAGTAGTGAGAATGTGGAACTCATTCTCAGAGAGTGAGAGAGAATGTGGAACTCACTATCACAGGGAGTAGTGAGAATGTGGAACTCACTATCACAGAGAGTGGGTGAGAATGTGGAACTCACTATCACAGAGAGTGGGTGAGAATGTGGAACTCACTATCACAGGGAGTAGTGAGAATGTGGAACTCACTATCACAGGGAATGGGTGAGAATGTGGAACTCACTATCACAGAGAGTGGGTGAGAATGTGGAACTCACTATCACAGAGAGTGGGTGAGAATGTGGAACTCACTATCACAGGGAGTAGTGAGAATGTGGAACTCACTATCACAGGGAGTGGTGAGAATGTGTAACTCACTATCACAGAGAGTGGGTGAGAATGTGGAACTCACTATCACAGAGTGGTGAGAATGTGGAACTCACTATCACAGGGAGTAGTGAGAATGTGGAACTTACTCTCACAGGGAGTGGGTGAGAATGTGGAACTCACTATCACAGAGAGTGGTGAGAATATGGAATGCCCCGTAACAGAGTGGTGAGAATGAGGAACTCACTATCACAGGGAATGGGTGTGAATGTGGAACTCACTATCACAGTGAGTTGTGAGAATGTGGAGCTCACTATCACTGAGTAGTTGAGAGTGAGAAACTCACTATCAAAGAGAGTGGGTGAGAATGTGGAACTCACTATCACAGAGAGTGGGAGAGAATGTGGAACTCACTCTCACAGAGAGTGGGTGAGAATGTGTAACTCACTATCACAGAGAGAGGGTGAGAATGTGGAACTCACTATCACAGGGAGTGGGGAGAATGTGGAACTCACTATCACAGGGAGTAGTGAGAATGTGGAACTCACTATTACAGGGAGTGGGTGAGAATGTGGAACTCACTATCACAGGGAGTAGTGAGAATGTGGAACTCACTATCACAGGGAGTGGTGAGAATGTGGAACTCACTATCACAGGGTGTAGTGAGAATGTGGAACTCACTATCACAGGGACTAGTGAGAATGTGGAACTCACTATCACAGGGAGTAGTGAGAATGTGGAACTCACTATCACAGGGAGTAGTGGGAATGTGGAACTCACTATCACAAGGAGTGGGTGAGAATGTGGAACTCACTATCACAGGGAGTAGTGAGAATGTGGAACTCACTATCACAGGGAGTGGTGAGAATGCGGAACTCACTATCACAGGGAGTAGTGAGAATGTGGAACTCACTATCACAGGGATTGGGGGATAATGTAGAACTCGCTATCACGGAGAGTGGGTGAGAATGTGGAACTCACTATCACGGAGAGTGGGTGAGAATGTAGAACTCACTATCACAGAGAGTGGGTGAGAATGTGGAACTCACTATCACAGAGAGTGGGTGAGAATGTGGAACTCACTATCACAGAGAGTGGGTGAGAATGTGGAACTCACTATCACAGAGAGTGGGTGAGAATGTGGAACTAACTATCACAGAGAGTGGGTGAGAATGTGGAACTCACTATCACAGAGAGTGGGTGAGAATGTGGAACTCACTATCACAGAGAGTGGGTGAGAATGTAGAACTCACTATCCCAGAGAGTGGGTGAGAATGTGAAACTCACTATTACAGAGAGTGGGTGAGAATGTGGAACTCACTATCACAGAGAGTGGGTGAGAATGTGGAACTCACTATCACAGTGAGTGGTGAGAATGTGGAGCTCACTATCACTGAGTAGGTGAGAGTGAGAAATCCACTATCACAGAGAGTGGGTGAGAATGTGGAACTCACTATCACAGAGAGTGGGTGAGAATGTGGAACTCACTATCACAGAGAGTGGGTGAGAATGTGGAACTCACTATCACAGAGATTGGGTGAGAATGTGTAACTCACTATAACAGGGAGTGGGTGAGAATGTGGAACTCACTATCACAGGTTGGGGTGAGAATGTAGAACTCACTATCACAGAGAGTGGGTGAGAATGTGGAATTCACTATCACAGGGAGTGGGTGAGAATGTGGAACTCACTATCACAGGGAATGGGTGTGAATGTGGAACTCACTATCACAGTGAGTGGTGAGAATGTGGAGCTCACTATCACTGAGTAGGTGAGAGTGAGAAACTCACTATCACAGAGAGTGGGTGAGAATGTGGAACTCACTATCACAGAGAGTGGGTGAGAATGTGGAACTCACTATCACAGAGATTGGGTGAGAATGTGTAACTCACTATCACAGAGAGTGGGTGAGAATGTGGAACTCACTATCACAGGTAGGGGTGAGAATGTAGAACTCACGGTCACAGAGAGTGCGTGAGAATGTAGAACTCACTATCACAGAGAGTGGGTGAGAATGTGTAACTCACTATCACAGAGAGTGGGTGAGAATGTGTAACTCACTATCACAGAGAGTGGGTGAGAACGTAGAACTCACGGTCACAGAGAGTGGGTGAGAATGTGGAACTCACTATCACAGTGAGTGGTGAGAATGTGGAGCTCACTATCACTGAGTAGGTGAGAGTGAGAAACTCACTATCATAGAGAGTGGGTGAGAATGTGGAACTCACTATCACAGAGTGGGTGAGAATGTGGAACTTACTATCACAGGGAGTGGTGAGAATGTGGAACTCACTATCACAGGGAGTAGTGAGAATGTGGAACTCACTATCACAGGGAGTAGTGAGAATGTGGAACTCACTATCACAGGGAGTAGTGAGAATGCGGAACTCACTATCACAGGGAGTAGTGAGAATGTGGAACTCACTATCACAGGGAGTGGGTGAGAATGTGGAACTCACTATCACAGGGAGTAGTGAGAATGTGGAACTCACTATCACAGGGAGTGGTGAGAATGTGGAACTCACTATCACAGGGAGTAGTGAGAATGTGGAACTCACTATCAGAGGGAGTGGGTGAGAATGTAGATCTCGCTATCACGGAGAGTGGGTGAGAATGTGGAACTCACTATCACAGAGAGTGGGTGAGAATGTGGAACTCACTATCACAGAGAGTGGGTGAGAATGTGGAACTCACTATCACAGAGAGTGGGTGAGAATGTGGAACTCACTATCACAGGGAGTGGGTGAGAATGTGGAACTCACTATCACAGAGAGTGGGTGAGAATGTAGAACTCACTATCACAGAGAGTGGGTGAGAATGTGGAACTCACTATCACAGAGAGTGGATGAGAATGTGGAACACACTATCACAGAGAGTGGGTGAGAATGTGGAACTCACTATCACAGAGAGTGGGTGAGAATGTGGAACTCACTATCACAGAGAGTGGGTGAGAATGTGGAACTCACTATCACAGAGAGTGGGTGAGAATGTGGAACTCACTATCACAAAGAGTGGGTGAGAATGTAGAAGTCACTATTACAGAGAGTGGGTGAGAATGTGGAACTCACTATCACAGAGAGTGGGTGAGAATGTGGAACTCACTATCACAGGGAGTAGTGAGAATGTGGAACTCATTCTCAGAGAGTGATAGAGAATGTGGAACTCACTATCACAGAGAGTGGGTGAGAATGTGGAACTCACTATCACAGAGAGTGGTGAGAATGTGGAACTCACTATCACAGAGAGTGGGTGAGAATGTGGAACTCACTATCACAGAGAGTGGTGAGAATGTGGAACACCCCGTAACAGAGTGGTGAGAATGAGGAACTCACTATCACAGGGAATGGGTGTGAATGTGGAGCTCACTATCACAGTGAATGGTGAGAATGTGGAGCTCACTATCTCTGAGTAGGTGAGAGTGAGAAACTCACTATCACAGAGAGAGGGTGAGAATGTGGAACTCACTATCACAGAGTGGGTGAGAATGTGGAACTCACTATCACAGAGAGTGGGTGAGAATGTGGAACTCACTATCACAGAGATTGGGTGAGAATGTGTAACTCACTATCACAGGGAGTGTTGAGAATGTGGAACTCACTATCACAGAGAGTGGGTGAGAATGTGGAACTCACTATCACAGGTTGTGGGTGAGAATGTAGAACTCACGGTCACAGAGAGTGGGTGAGAATGTAGAACTCACTATCACAGAGAGTGGGTGAGAATGTGTAACTCACTATCACAGAGAGTGGGTGAGAATGTGTAACTCACTATCACAGAGAGTGGGTGAGAATGTAGAACTCACGGGCACAGAGAGTGGGTGAGAATGTGGAACTCACCATCACAGAGAGTGGGTGAGAATGTGGAACTCACTATCACAGAGTGGGTGAGAATGTGGAAATTACTATCACAGGGAGTTGTGATTATGTGGATCTCACTATCACAGTGAGTGGTGAGAATGTGGAACTCACTATCACAGAGTGGTGAAAATGTGGATCTCACTATCACAGAGAGTGGGTGAGAATGTGGAACTCACTATCACAGAGAGTGGGTGAGAGTGTGGAACTCACTATCACAGAGTGGTGAGAATGTGGATCTCACTATCACAGAGAGTGGGTGAGAATGTGGAACTCACTATCACAGAGAGTGGGTGAGAATGTGGATCTCACTATCACAGAGAGTGGGTGAGAATGTGGATCTCACTATCACAGAGAGTGGGTGAGAATGTGGAACTCACTATCACAGAGAGTGGGTGAGAATGTGGAACTCACTATCACAGAGAGTGGGTGAGAATGTGTAACTCACTATCACAGAGAGTGGGTGAGAATGTGGAACACACTATCACAGAGTAGGTGAGAATGAGGAACTCACTATCGCAGAGAGTGGTGAGATGTGGAACTCACTATCACAGAGAGTGGGTGAGATGTGGAACTCACTATCACAGACAGTGGGTGAGAATGTGGAACTCACTATGACAGAGAGTGGGTGAGAATGTGGAACTCACTATCACAGAGAGTGGTGAGAATGTGGAACTCACTATCTCAGAGAGTGGGTGAGAATGTGGAACTCACTTTCACAGAGAGTGGGTGAGAATGTGGAACTCACTATCACAGGGAGTGGGTGAGAATGTGGAGCTCACTATCACAGAGTAGGTGAGAGTGAGAAACTCATTATCGCAGAGAGTGGTGAGATGTGGAACTCAGTATCACAGAGAGTGGGTGAGAATGTGGAGTTCACTATCACAGAGAGTGGGTGAGAATGTGGAACTCACTATCACAGAGAGTGGGTGAGAATGTGGAGCTCACTCTCACAGAGAGTGGGTGAGAATGTGGAACTCACTATCACAGAGAGTGGGTGAGAATGTGGAACTCACTATCACGCAGTGGGTGAGAATGTGGAACTCACTATCACGGAGTGGGTGAGAATGTGGAACTCACTATCACAGAGAGGGTGAGAATATTGTACTCACTCTCAAAGAGATTGGTGAGAATGTGGAACTCATTATCAAAGAGAGTAGTGAGAATGTGGAACTCACCATCACAGGGAATGGGTGAGAATGTGGAACTCACTATCACGGAGTGGGTGAGAATGTGGAACTCACTATCACAGAGAGTGGGTGAGAGTGTGGAACTCACTATCACAGAGTGGTGAGAATGTGGATCTCACTATCACAGAGAGTGGGTGAGAATGTGGAACTCACTATCACAGAGAGTGGGTGAGAATGTGGATCTCACTATCACAGAGAGTGGGTGAGAATGTGGATCTCACTATCACAGAGAGTGGGTGAGAATGTGGAACTCACTATCACAGAGAGTGGGTGAGAATGTGGAACTCACTATCACAGAGAGTGGGTGAGAATGTGTAACTCACTATCACAGAGAGTGGGTGAGAATGTGGAACACACTATCACAGAGTAGGTGAGAATGAGGAACTCACTATCGCAGAGAGTGGTGAGATGTGGAACTCACTATCACAGAGAGTGGGTGAGATGTGGAACTCACTATCACAGACAGTGGGTGAGAATGTGGAACTCACTATGACAGAGAGTGGGTGAGAATGTGGAACTCACTATCACAGAGAGTGGTGAGAATGTGGAACTCACTATCTCAGAGAGTGGGTGAGAATGTGGAACTCACTTTCACAGAGAGTGGGTGAGAATGTGGAACTCACTATCACAGGGAGTGGGTGAGAATGTGGAGCTCACTATCACAGAGTAGGTGAGAGTGAGAAACTCATTATCGCAGAGAGTGGTGAGATGTGGAACTCAGTATCACAGAGAGTGGGTGAGAATGTGGAGTTCACTATCACAGAGAGTGGGTGAGAATGTGGAACTCACTATCACAGAGAGTGGGTGAGAATGTGGAGCTCACTCTCACAGAGAGTGGGTGAGAATGTGGAACTCACTATCACAGAGAGTGGGTGAGAATGTGGAACTCACTATCACGCAGTGGGTGAGAATGTGGAACTCACTATCACGGAGTGGGTGAGAATGTGGAACTCACTATCACAGAGAGGGTGAGAATATTGTACTCACTCTCAAAGAGATTGGTGAGAATGTGGAACTCATTATCAAAGAGAGTAGTGAGAATGTGGAACTCACCATCACAGGGAATGGGTGAGAATGTGGAACTCACTATCACGGAGTGGGTGAGAATGTGGAACTCACTATCACAGAGAGGGTGAGAATATTGTACTCACTCTCAAAGAGATTGGTGAGAATGTGGAACTCATTATCAAAGAGAGTAGTGAGAATGTGGAACTCACCATCACAGGGAATGGGTGAGAATGTTTAACTCACTATCACAGAGAGTGGGTGAGAATGTGGAACTCACTATCACGAAGTGGGTGAGAATGTGGAACTCACTATCACAGAGAATGGGTGAGAATGTGGAACTCACTATCACAGGGAGTGGTGAGAATGAGGAATTCATTATCACCGAGAGTGAGTGAGAATGTGGAACTCACTATCAGAGATAGTAATGCGACTCTTGAGCTCTCTATCACAGGGAGTGGTGAGAATATGGAACTCAATATCACAGGGAGTCGGTGTGAATGTGGAACTTACTATCACAGAGAGTGGTGAGAATGTGGAACTCACTATCACAGAGAGTGGGTGACAATGTGGAATTCACTAGCACAGATAGTAGTGAGACTGTGCAACTCTATAACAGGGAATGGTTGAGAATGTGGAACTCACTATTTCAGGGAGTGGTGAGAATGTGGAACTCACTATCACGGAGTTGGTGAGAATGTGGAACTCAATATTAAAGGGAATGGTGAGAAGGTGGAACTCACTATCACGGAGTGGGTGAGAATGTGGAACTCGATATCACAGGGAGTGGGTGAGAATGTGGAACTCACTATCACGGAGTGGGTGAGAATGTGGAACTCGCTATCACAGAGAGTGGTGAGAATGTGGAACTCACTATCACAGAGAGTGGGTAAGAATGTGGAACTCACTATCACAGAGAGTGGGTGAGAATGTGGATGTGACTATCACAGGTAGTGGTGAGACTGTAGAACTCTCTATCACAGGGAGTGGGTGAGAATGTGCAACTCACTATCACAGGGAGTGGTGAGAATTTGCAACTGATGATCACAGGTTGTGGGAATGTGGAACACACTATCACAGAGTAGGTGAGAATTTGGAACTCACTATCAAAGATAGTGGTGAGAGTGTGAAATTCACTGTTGCAGAGAGTGGGTGAGAATGTGGAACTCACTATCACAGTGAGTGGTGAGAATGTGCAACTCACTATCAGAGGCAGTGGATGAGAATGTGGAACACACTATCACAGGGAGTGGTGAGAACGTGGAACTCACTATCACAGGTAGTGGGTGAGAGTGAGAAACTCACTATTGCAGGAAGTTCGTGAGAATGTGGAACTCACTATCACAGAGAGTGAGTGAGAATGTGGAACTCACTTTCACAGAGAGTGGGTGAGAATGTGGAACTCACTATCACAGAGTGGGTGAGAATGTGGAACTCACTATCACAGAGAGTGAGTGAGAATGTGGTACTCACTATCACAGAGAGTGGGTGACAATGTGGAACTCACTATCACAGACAGTGAGTGAGAATGTGGAACTCACTATCACAGAGAGTGGGTGAGAATGTGGAACTCACTATCACAGGGAGTGGGTGAGAATGTGGAACTCACTATCACAGGGAGTGGGTGAGAATGTGGATCTCACTATCACAGAGAGTGGGTGAGAATGTGGAACTCACTATCACAGAGAGTGGTTGAGAATGTGGAACTCACTATCACAGAGAGTGGGTGAGAATGTGGAACTCATTCTCAGAGAGTGGGTGAGTATGTGGAACTCACTATCACAGGGAGTGGGTGAGAATGTGGAACTCACTATCACAGAGAGTGGGTGAGAATGTGGAACTCACTATCACAGGGAGTAGTGAGAATGTGGAACTCACTATCACAGGGAGTGGGTGAGAATGTGGAACTCACTATCACAGAGAGGGTGAGAATGTGGAACTCACTATCACAGAGAGTGGGTGAGAATGTGGAACTCACTATCACAGAGAGTGGTTGAGAATGTGGAACTCACTATCACAGAGAGTGGGTGAGAATGTGGAACTCACTATCACAGAGAGTGGGTGAGAATGTGGAACTCACTATCACAGAGAGTAGGTGAGAATGTGGAACTCACTATCACAGAGAGTGGGTGAGAATGTGGAACTCACTTTCACAGAGAGTGGGTGAGAATGTGGAACTCACTATCACAGAGAGTTGGTGAGAATGTGGAACTCACTATCACAGAGAGTGGGTGAGAATGTGGAACTCACTATCACAGACAGCATTGCGTATGTGGAACTCACTATCACAGAGTGGTGAGAATGTGGAACTCACTTTCACAGAGAGTGGGTGAGAATGTGGAACTCACTATCACAGAGAGTGGGTGAGAATGTGGAACTCATTCTCAGAGAGTGGGTGAGTATGTGGAACTCACTATCACAGGGAGTGGGTGAGAATGTGGAACTCACTATCACAGAGAGTGGGTGAGAATGTGGATCTCACTATCACAGGGAGTAGTGAGAATGTGGAACTCACTATCACAGGGAGTGGGTGAGAATGTGGAACTCACTATCACAGAGAGTGGGTGAGAATGTGGAACTCACTATCACAGAGAGTGGGTGAGAATGTGGAACTCACTATCACAGAGAGTAGGTGAGAATGTGGAACTCACTATCACAGAGAGTGGGTGAGAATGTGGATCTCACTATCACAGAGAGTTGGTGAGAATGTGGAACTCACTATCACAGACAGCATTGCGTATGTGGAACTCACTATCACAGAGTGGTGAGAATGTGGAACTCACTATCACAGAGAGTGGGTGAGAATGTGGAACTCACTATCACAGAGAGTGGGGAGAAAGTGGAACTCACTATCACAGAGAGTTGGTGAGAATGTGGAACTCACTATCACAGAGAGTTGGTGAGAATGTGGAACTCGATATCACAGGGAGTGGGTGAGAATGTAGAAATCACTATCACAGACAGCATTGCGTATGTGGAACTCACTATCACAGAGAGTGGGTGAGAATGTGGAACTCACTTTCACAGAGATTGGGTGAGAATGTGGAACTCACTTTCACAGAGAGTGGGTGAGAATGAGGAACTCACTATCACAGAGTGGGTGAGAATGTGGAACTCACTATCCCAGAGAGTGAGTGAGAATGTGGATCTCACTATCACAGAGAGTGGGTGACAATGTGGAACTCACTATCACAGACAGTGAGTGAGAATGTGGAACTCACTATCACAGAGAGTGGGTGAGAATGTGGAACTCACTATCACAGGGAGTGGGTGAGAATGTGGAACTCACTATCACAGAGAGTGGGTGAGAATGTGGAACTCACTATCACAGAGAGTGGGTGAGAATGTGGAACTCACTATCACAGAGAGTGGGTGAGAATGTGGAACTCACTATCACAGAGAGTGGGTGAGAATGTGGAACTCACTATCACAGAGAGTGGGTGAGAATGTGGAACTCACTATCACAGAGAGTGGGTGAGAATGTGGAACTCACTATCACAGAGAGTGGGTGAGAATGTGGAACTCACTATCACAGAGAGTGGGTGAGAATGTGGAATTCACTATCACAGAGAGTGGGTGAGAATGTGGAACTCAATATCACAGGGAGTGGGTGAGAATGTGGAACTCACTATCACAGTGAGTGGGTGAGAATGTGGAACTCACTATCACAGAGAGTGGGTGAGAATGTGGAACTCAATCTCAGAGAGTGGGTGAGTATGTGGAACTCACTATCACAGGGAGTGGGTGAGAATGTGGAACTCACTATCACAGAGAGTGGGTGAGAATGTGGAACTCACTATCACAGGGAGTAGTGAGAATGTGGAACTCACTATCACAGGGAGTGGGTGGGAATGTGGAACTCACTATCACAGAGAGTGGGTGAGAATGTGGAACTCACTATCACAGGGAGTGGGTGAGAATGTGGAACTCACTATCACAGAGAGTGGGTGAGAATGTGGAACTCACTATCACAGAGAGGGTGAGAATGTGGAACTCACTATCACAGGGAGTAGGTGAGAATGTGGAACTCACTATGACAGAGAGTGGGTGAGAATGTGGAACTCACTTTCACAGAGAGTGAGTGAGAATGTGGAACTCACTATCACAGAGAGTTGGTGAGAATGTGGAACTCACTATCACAGTGAGTGGTGAGAATGTGGAGCTCACTATCACTGAGTAGGTGAGAGTGAGAAATCCACTATCACAGAGAGTGGGTGAGAATGTGGAACTCACTATCACAGAGAGTGGGTGAGAATGTGGAACTCACTATCACAGAGAGTGGGTGAGAATGTGGAACTCACTATCACAGAGATTGGGTGAGAATGTGCAACTCACTATAACAGGGAGTGGGTGAGAATGTGGAACTCACTATCACAGGTTGGGGTGAGAATGTAGAACTCACTATCACAGAGAGTGGGTGAGAATGTGGAACTCACTATCACAGGGAGTGGGTGAGAATGTGGAACTCACTATCACAGGGAATGGGTGTGAATGTGGAACTCACTATCACAGTGAGTGGTGAGAATGTGGAGCTCACTATCACTGAGTAGGTGAGAGTGAGAAACTCACTATCACAGAGAGTGGGTGAGAATGGGGAACTCACTATCACAGAGAGTGGGTGAGAATGTGGAACTCACTATCACAGAGATTGGGTGAGAATGTGTAACTCACTATCACAGAGAGTGGGTGAGAATGTGGAACTCACTATCACAGGTAGGGGTGAGAATGTAGAACTCACGGTCACAGAGAGTGCGTGAGAATGTAGAACTCACTATCACAGAGAGTGGGTGAGAATGTGTAACTCACTATCACAGAGAGTGGGTGAGAATGTGTAACTCACTATCACAGAGAGTGGGTGAGAACGTAGAACTCACGGTCACAGAGAGTGGGTGAGAATGTGGAACTCACTATCACAGTGAGTGGTGAGAATGTGGAGCTCACTATCACTGAGTAGGTGAGAGTGAGAAACTCACTATCATAGAGAGTGGGTGAGAATGTGGAACTCACTATCACAGAGTGGGTGAGAATGTGGAACTTACTATCACAGGGAGTGGTGAGAATGTGGAACTCACTATCACAGGGAGTAGTGAGAATGTGGAACTCACTATCACAGGGAGTAGTGAGAATGTGGAACTCACTATCACAGGGAGTAGTGAGAATGTGGAACTCACTATCACAGGGAGTAGTGAGAATGTGGAACTCACTATCACAGGGAGTGGGTGAGAATGTGGAACTCACTATCACAGGGAGTAGTGAGAATGTGGAACTCACTATCACAGGGAGTGGTGAGAATGTGGAACTCACTATCACAGGGAGTAGTGAGAATGTGGAACTCACTATCAGAGGGAGTGGGTGAGAATGTAGATCTCGCTATCACGGAGAGTGTGTGAGAATGTGGAACTCACTATCACAGAGAGTGGGTGAGAATGTGGAACTCACTATCACAGAGAGTGGGTGAGAATGTGGAACTCACTATCACAGAGAGTGGGTGAGAATGTGGAACTCACTATCACAGGGAGTGGGTGAGAATGTGGAACTCACTATCACAGAGAGTGGGTGAGAATGTAGAACTCACTATCACAGAGAGTGGGTGAGAATGTGGAACTCACTATCACAGAGAGTGGATGAGAATGTGGAACACACTATCACAGAGAGTGGGTGAGAATGTGGAACTCACTATCACAGAGAGTGGGTGAGAATGTGGAACTCACTATCACAGAGAGTGGGTGAGAATGTGGAACTCACTATCACAGAGAGTGGGTGAGAATGTGGAACTCACTATCACAGAGAGTGGGTGAGAATGTGGAACTCACTATCACAGAGAGTGGGTGAGAATGTGGAACTCACTATCACAGAGAGTGGGTGAGAATGTGGAACTCACTATCACAGAGAGTGGGTGAGAATGTGGAACTCACTATCACAGAGAGTGGGTGAGAATGTGGAACTCACTATCACAGAGAGTGGGTGAGAATGTGGAACTCACTATCACAGAGAGTGGGTGAGAATGTGGAATTCACTATCACAGAGAGTGGGTGAGAATGTGGAACTCAATATCACAGGGAGTGGGTGAGAATGTGGAACTCACTATCACAGTGAGTGGGTGAGAATGTGGAACTCACTATCACAGAGAGTGGGTGAGAATGTGGAACTCAATCTCAGAGAGTGGGTGAGTATGTGGAACTCACTATCACAGGGAGTGGGTGAGAATGTGGAACTCACTATCACAGAGAGTGGGTGAGAATGTGGAACTCACTATCACAGGGAGTAGTGAGAATGTGGAACTCACTATCACAGGGAGTGGGTGGGAATGTGGAACTCACTATCACAGAGAGTGGGTGAGAATGTGGAACTCACTATCACAGGGAGTGGGTGAGAATGTGGAACTCACTATCACAGAGAGTGGGTGAGAATGTGGAACTCACTATCACAGAGAGGGTGAGAATGTGGAACTCACTATCACAGGGAGTAGGTGAGAATGTGGAACTCACTATGACAGAGAGTGGGTGAGAATGTGGAACTCACTTTCACAGAGAGTGAGTGAGAATGTGGAACTCACTATCACAGAGAGTTGGTGAGAATGTGGAACTCACTATCACAGTGAGTGGTGAGAATGTGGAGCTCACTATCACTGAGTAGGTGAGAGTGAGAAATCCACTATCACAGAGAGTGGGTGAGAATGTGGAACTCACTATCACAGAGAGTGGGTGAGAATGTGGAACTCACTATCACAGAGAGTGGGTGAGAATGTGGAACTCACTATCACAGAGATTGGGTGAGAATGTGCAACTCACTATAACAGGGAGTGGGTGAGAATGTGGAACTCACTATCACAGGTTGGGGTGAGAATGTAGAACTCACTATCACAGAGAGTGGGTGAGAATGTGGAACTCACTATCACAGGGAGTGGGTGAGAATGTGGAACTCACTATCACAGGGAATGGGTGTGAATGTGGAACTCACTATCACAGTGAGTGGTGAGAATGTGGAGCTCACTATCACTGAGTAGGTGAGAGTGAGAAACTCACTATCACAGAGAGTGGGTGAGAATGGGGAACTCACTATCACAGAGAGTGGGTGAGAATGTGGAACTCACTATCACAGAGATTGGGTGAGAATGTGTAACTCACTATCACAGAGAGTGGGTGAGAATGTGGAACTCACTATCACAGGTAGGGGTGAGAATGTAGAACTCACGGTCACAGAGAGTGCGTGAGAATGTAGAACTCACTATCACAGAGAGTGGGTGAGAATGTGTAACTCACTATCACAGAGAGTGGGTGAGAATGTGTAACTCACTATCACAGAGAGTGGGTGAGAACGTAGAACTCACGGTCACAGAGAGTGGGTGAGAATGTGGAACTCACTATCACAGTGAGTGGTGAGAATGTGGAGCTCACTATCACTGAGTAGGTGAGAGTGAGAAACTCACTATCATAGAGAGTGGGTGAGAATGTGGAACTCACTATCACAGAGTGGGTGAGAATGTGGAACTTACTATCACAGGGAGTGGTGAGAATGTGGAACTCACTATCACAGGGAGTAGTGAGAATGTGGAACTCACTATCACAGGGAGTAGTGAGAATGTGGAACTCACTATCACAGGGAGTAGTGAGAATGTGGAACTCACTATCACAGGGAGTAGTGAGAATGTGGAACTCACTATCACAGGGAGTGGGTGAGAATGTGGAACTCACTATCACAGGGAGTAGTGAGAATGTGGAACTCACTATCACAGGGAGTGGTGAGAATGTGGAACTCACTATCACAGGGAGTAGTGAGAATGTGGAACTCACTATCAGAGGGAGTGGGTGAGAATGTAGATCTCGCTATCACGGAGAGTGTGTGAGAATGTGGAACTCACTATCACAGAGAGTGGGTGAGAATGTGGAACTCACTATCACAGAGAGTGGGTGAGAATGTGGAACTCACTATCACAGAGAGTGGGTGAGAATGTGGAACTCACTATCACAGGGAGTGGGTGAGAATGTGGAACTCACTATCACAGAGAGTGGGTGAGAATGTAGAACTCACTATCACAGAGAGTGGGTGAGAATGTGGAACTCACTATCACAGAGAGTGGATGAGAATGTGGAACACACTATCACAGAGAGTGGGTGAGAATGTGGAACTCACTATCACAGAGAGTGGGTGAGAATGTGGAACTCACTATCACAGAGAGTGGGTGAGAATGTGGAACTCACTATCACAGAGAGTGGGTGAGAATGTGGAACTCACTATCACAAAGAGTGGGTGAGAATGTAGAAGTCACTATTACAGAGAGTGGGTGAGAATGTGGAACTCACTATCACAGAGAGTGGGTGAGAATGTGGAACTCACTATCACAGGGAGTAGTGAGAATGTGGAACTCATTCTCAGAGAGTGATAGAGAATGTGGAACTCACTATCACAGAGAGTGGGTGAGAATGTGGAACTCACTATCACAGAGAGTGGTGAGAATGTGGAACTCACTATCACAGAGAGTGGGTGAGAATGTGGAACTCACTATCACAGAGAGTGGTGAGAATGTGGAACACCCCGTAACAGAGTGGTGAGAATGAGGAACTCACTATCACAGGGAATGGGTGTGAATGTGGAGCTCACTATCACAGTGAATGGTGAGAATGTGGAGCTCACTATCTCTGAGTAGGTGAGAGTGAGAAACTCACTATCACAGAGAGAGGGTGAGAATGTGGAACTCACTATCACAGAGTGGGTGAGAATGTGGAACTCACTATCACAGAGAGTGGGTGAGAATGTGGAACTCACTATCACAGAGATTGGGTGAGAATGTGTAACTCACTATCACAGGGAGTGTTGAGAATGTGGAACTCACTATCACAGAGAGTGGGTGAGAATGTGGAACTCACTATCACAGGTTGTGGGTGAGAATGTAGAACTCACGGTCACAGAGAGTGGGTGAGAATGTAGAACTCACTATCACAGAGAGTGGGTGAGAATGTGGAACTCACTATCACAGAGAGTGGGTGAGAATGTGGAACTCACTATCACAGAGTGGGTGAGAATGTGGAACTCACTATCACAGAGAGTGGGTGAGAATGTGGAACACACTATCACAGAGATTGGGTGAGAATGTGTAACTCACTATCACAGGGAGTGTTGAGAATGTGGAACTCACTATCACAGAGAGTGGGTGAGAATGTGGAACTCACTATCACAGAGTGGGTGAGAATGTGGAACTCACTATCACAGAGTGGGTGAGAATGTGGAACTCACTATCACAGAGAGTGGGTGAGAATGTGGAACTCACTATCACAGAGTGGGTGAGAATGTGGAACTCACTATCACAGAGAGTGGGTGAGAATGTGGAACTCACTATCACAGAGAGTGGGTGAGAATGTGGAACTCACTATCACAGAGTGGGTGAGAATGTGGAACTCACTATCACAGAGAGTGGGTGAGAATGTGGAACTCACTATCACAGAGTGGGTGAGAATGTGGAACTCACTATCACAGAGTGGGTGAGAATGTGGAACTCACTATCACAGAGAGTGGGTGAGAATGTGGAACTCACTATCACAGAGTGGGTGAGAATGTGGAACTCACTATCACAGAGAGTGGGTGAGAATGTGGAACTCACTATCACAGAGATTGGGTGAGAATGTGTAACTCACTATCACAGGGAGTGTTGAGAATGTGGAACTCACTATCACAGAGAGTGGGTGAGAATGTGGAACTCACTATCACAGGTTGTGGGTGAGAATGTAGAACTCACGGTCACAGAGAGTGGGTGAGAATGTAGAACTCACTATCACAGAGAGTGGGTGAGAATGTGGAACTCACTATCACAGAGAGTGGGTGAGAATGTGTAACTCACTATCACAGAGAGTGGGTGAGAATGTAGAACTCACGGGCACAGAGAGTGGGTGAGAATGTGGAACTCACTATCACAGTGAGTGGTGAGAATGTGGAGGTCACTATCACTGAGTAGGTGAGAGTGAGAAACTCACCATCACAGAGAGTGGGTGAGAATGTGGCACTCACTATCACAGAGTGGGTGAGAATGTGGAAATTACTATCACAGGGAGTTGTGATTATGTGGATCTCACTATCACAGTGAGTGGTGAGAATGTGGAACTCACTATCACAGAGTGGTGAAAATGTGGATCTCACTATCACAGAGAGTGGGTGAGAATGTGGAACTCACTATCACAGAGAGTGGGTGAGAGTGTGGAACTCACTATCACAGAGTGGTGAGAATGTGGATCTCACTATCACAGAGAGTGGGTGAGAATGTGGAACTCACTATCACAGAGAGTGGGTGAGAATGTGGAACTCGCTATCACAGAGAGTGGGTGAGAATGTGTAACTCACTATCACAGAGAGTGGGTGAGAATGTGGAACACACTATCACAGAGTAGGTGAGAATGAGGAACTCACTATCGCAGAGAGTGGTGAGATGTGGAACTCACTATCACAGAGAGTGGGTGAGATGTGGAACTCACTATCACAGACAGTGGGTGAGAATGTGGAACTCACTATGACAGAGAGTGGGTGAGAATGTGGAACTCACTATCACAGAGAGTGGTGAGAATGTGGAACTCACTATCTCAGAGAGTGGGTGAGAATGTGGAACTCACTTTCACAGAGAGTGGGTGAGAATGTGGAACTCACTATCACAGGGAGTGGGTGAGAATGTGGAGCTCACTATCACAGAGTAGGTGAGAGTGAGAAACTCATTATCCCAGAGAGTGGTGAGATGTGGAACTCAGTATCACAGAGAGTGGGTGAGAATGTGGAGTTCACTATCACAGAGAGTGGGTGAGAATGTGGAACTCACTATCACAGAGAGTGGGTGAGAATGTGGAGCTCACTCTCACAGAGAGTGGGTGAGAATGTGGAACTCACTATCACAGAGAGTGGGTGAGAATGTGGAACTCACTATCACGCAGTGGGTGAGAATGTGGAACTCACTATCACGGAGTGGGTGAGAATGTGGAACTCACTATCACAGAGAGGGTGAGAATATTGTACTCCCTCTCAAAGAGATTGGTGAGAATGTGGAACTCATTATCAAAGAGAGTAGTGAGAATGTGGAACTCACCATCACAGGGAATGGGTGAGAATGTGGAACTCACTATCACGGAGAGGGTGAGAATATTGTACTCACTCTCAAAGAGATTGGTGAGAATGTGGAACTCATTATCAAAGAGAGTAGTGAGAATGTGGAACTCACCATCACAGGGAATGGGTGAGAATGTGGAACTCACTATCACGGAGTGGGTGAGAATGTGGAACTCACTATCACAGAGAGGGTGAGAATATTGTACTCACTCTCAAAGAGATTGGTGAGAATGTGGAACTCATTATCAAAGAGAGTAGTGAGAATGTGGAACTCACCATCACAGGGAATGGGTGAGAATGTTTAACTCACTATCACAGAGAGTGGGTGAGAATGTGGAACTCACTATCACGAAGTGGGTGAGAATGTGGAACTCACTATCACAGAGAATGGGTGAGAATGTGGAACTCACTATCACAGGGAGTGGTGAGAATGAGGAATTCATTATCACCGAGAGTGAGTGAGAATGTGGAACTCACTATCAGAGATAGTAATGCGACTCTTGAGCTCTCTATCACAGGGAGTGGTGAGAATATGGAACTCAATATCACAGGGAGTCGGTGTGAATGTGGAACTTACTATCACAGAGAGTGGTGAGAATGTGGAACTCACTATCACAGAGAGTGGGTGAGAATGTGGAACTCACTATCACAGAGAGAGGGTGAGAATGTGGAACTCACTATCACAGAGAGTGGGTGAGAATGTGGAACTCACTATCACAGAGAGTGGGTGAGAATGTGGAACTCACTATCACAGAGAGTGGGTGACAATGTGGAATTCACTAGCACAGATAGTAGTGAGACTGTGCAACTCTATAACAGGGAATGGTTGAGAATGTGGAACTCACTATTTCAGGGAGTGGTGAGAATGTGGAACTCACTATCACGGAGTTGGTGAGAATGTGGAACTCAATATTAAAGGGAATGGTGAGAAGGTGGAACTCACTATCACGGAGTGGGTGAGAATGTGGAACTCGATATCACAGGGAGTGGGTGAGAATGTGGAACTCACTATCACGGAGTGGGTGAGAATGTGGAACTCGCTATCACAGAGAGTGGTGAGAATGTGGAACTCACTATCACAGAGAGTGGGTAAGAATGTGGAACTCACTATCACAGAGAGTGGGTGAGAATGTGGATGTGACTATCACAGGTAGTGGTGAGACTGTAGAACTCTCTATCACAGGGAGTGGGTGAGAATGTGCAACTCACTATCACAGGGAGTGGTGAGAATTTGCAACTGATGATCACAGGTTGTGGGAATGTGGAACACACTATCACAGAGTAGGTGAGAATTTGGAACTCACTATCAAAGATAGTGGTGAGAGTGTGAAATTCACTGTTGCAGAGAGTGGGTGAGAATGTGGAACTCACTATCACAGTGAGTGGTGAGAATGTGCAACTCACTATCAGAGGCAGTGGATGAGAATGTGGAACACACTATCACAGGGAGTGGTGAGAACGTGGAACTCACTATCACAGGTAGTGGGTGAGAGTGAGAAACTCACTATTGCAGGAAGTTCGTGAGAATGTGGAACTCACTATCACAGAGAGTGAGTGAGAATGTGGAACTCACTTTCACAGAGAGTGGGTGAGAATGTGGAACTCACTATCACAGAGTGGGTGAGAATGTGGAACTCACTATCACAGAGAGTGAGTGAGAATGTGGTACTCACTATCACAGAGAGTGGGTGACAATGTGGAACTCACTATCACAGACAGTGAGTGAGAATGTGGAACTCACTATCACAGAGAGTGGGTGAGAATGTGGAACTCACTATCACAGGGAGTGGGTGAGAATGTGGAACTCACTATCACAGGGAGTGGGTGAGAATGTGGATCTCACTATCACAGAGAGTGGGTGAGAATGTGGAACTCACTATCACAGAGAGTGGTTGAGAATGTGGAACTCACTATCACAGAGAGTGGGTGAGAATGTGGAACTCATTCTCAGAGAGTGGGTGAGTATGTGGAACTCACTATCACAGGGAGTGGGTGAGAATGTGGAACTCACTATCACAGAGAGTGGGTGAGAATGTGGAACTCACTATCACAGGGAGTAGTGAGAATGTGGAACTCACTATCACAGGGAGTGGGTGAGAATGTGGAACTCACTATCACAGAGAGGGTGAGAATGTGGAACTCACTATCACAGAGAGTGGGTGAGAATGTGGAACTCACTATCACAGAGAGTGGTTGAGAATGTGGAACTCACTATCACAGAGAGTGGGTGAGAATGTGGAACTCACTATCACAGAGAGTGGGTGAGAATGTGGAACTCACTATCACAGAGAGTGGGTGAGAATGTGGAACTCACTATCACAGAGAGTGGGTGAGAATGTGGAACTCACTATCACAGAGAGTAGGTGAGAATGTGGAACTCACTATCACAGAGAGTGGGTGAGAATGTGGAACTCACTTTCACAGAGAGTGGGTGAGAATGTGGAACTCACTATCACAGAGAGTTGGTGAGAATGTGGAACTCACTATCACAGAGAGTGGGTGAGAATGTGGAACTCACTATCACAGACAGCATTGCGTATGTGGAACTCACTATCACAGAGTGGTGAGAATGTGGAACTCACTTTCACAGAGAGTGGGTGAGAATGTGGAACTCACTATCACAGAGAGTGGGTGAGAATGTGGAACTCATTCTCAGAGAGTGGGTGAGTATGTGGAACTCACTATCACAGGGAGTGGGTGAGAATGTGGAACTCACTATCACAGAGAGTGGGTGAGAATGTGGATCTCACTATCACAGGGAGTAGTGAGAATGTGGAACTCACTATCACAGGGAGTGGGTGAGAATGTGGAACTCACTATCACAGAGAGGGTGAGAATGTGGAACTCACTATCACAGAGAGTAGGTGAGAATGTGGAACTCACTATGACAGAGTGGGTGAGAATGTGGAACTCACTATCACAGAGAGTGGGTGAGAATGTGGAACACACTATCACAGAGAGTGGGTGAGAATGTGGAACTCACTATCACAGAGAGTGGGTGAGAATGTGGAACTCACTATCACAGAGAGTGGGTGAGAATGTGGAACTCACTATCACAGAGAGTGGGTGAGAATGTGGAACTCACTATCACAGAGAGTGGGTGAGAATGTGGAACTCACTATCACAGAGAGTGGTTGAGAATGTGGAACTCACTATCACAGAGAGTGGGTGAGAATGTGGAACTCACTATCACAGAGAGTGGGTGAGAATGTGGAACTCACTATCACAGAGAGTAGGTGAGAATGTGGAACTCACTATCACAGAGAGTGGGTGAGAATGTGGATCTCACTATCACAGAGAGTTGGTGAGAATGTGGAACTCACTATCACAGACAGCATTGCGTATGTGGAACTCACTATCACAGAGTGGTGAGAATGTGGAACTCACTTTCACAGAGAGTGGGTGAGAATGTGGAACTCACTATCACAGAGATTGGGGAGAAAGTGGAACTCACTATCACAGAGAGTTGGTGAGAATGTGGAACTCACTATCACAGAGAGTTGGTGAGAATGTGGAACTCGATATCACAGGGAGTGGGTGAGAATGTAGAAATCACTATCACAGACAGCATTGCGTATGTGGAACTCACTATCACAGAGAGTGGGTGAGAATGTGGAACTCACTTTCACAGACATTGGGTGAGAATGTGGAACTCACTTTCACAGAGAGTGGGTGAGAATGAGGAACTCACTATCACAGAGTGGGTGAGAATGTGGAACTCACTATCCCAGAGAGTGAGTGAGAATGTGGATCTCACTATCACAGAGAGTGGGTGACAATGTGGAACTCACTATCACAGACAGTGAGTGAGAATGTGGAACTCACTATCACAGAGAGTGGGTGAGAATGTGGAACTCACTATCACAGGGAGTGGGTGAGAATGTGGAACTCACTATCACAGAGAGTGGGTGAGAATGTGGAACTCACTATCACAGAGAGTGGGTGAGAATGTGGAACTCACTATCACAGAGAGTGGGTGAGAATGTGGAACTCACTATCACAGAGAGTGGGTGAGAATGTGGAACTCACTATCACAGAGAGTGGGTGAGAATGTGGAACTCACTATCACAGAGAGTGGGTGAGAATGTGGAACTCACTATCACAGAGAGTGGGTGAGAATGTGGAACTCACTATCACAGAGAGTGGGTGAGAATGTGGAATTCACTATCACAGAGAGTGGGTGAGAATGTGGAACTCACTATCACAGGGAGTGGGTGAGAATGTGGAACTCACTATCACAGTGAGTGGGTGAGAATGTGGAACTCACTATCACAGAGAGTGGGTGAGAATGTGGAACTCAATCTCAGAGAGTGGGTGAGTATGTGGAACTCACTATCACAGGGAGTGGGTGAGAATGTGGAACTCACTATCACAGAGAGTGGGTGAGAATGTGGAACTCACTATCACAGGGAGTAGTGAGAATGTGGAACTCACTATCACAGGGAGTGGGTGGGAATGTGGAACTCACTATCACAGAGAGTGGGTGAGAATGTGGAACTCACTATCACAGGGAGTGGGTGAGAATGTGGAACTCACTATCACAGAGAGTGGGTGAGAATGTGGAACTCACTATCACAGAGAGGGTGAGAATGTGGAACTCACTATCACAGGGAGTAGGTGAGAATGTGGAACTCACTATGACAGAGAGTGGGTGAGAATGTGGAACTCACTTTCACAGAGAGTGAGTGAGAATGTGGAACTCACTATCACAGAGAGTTGGTGAGAATGTGGAACTCACTATCACAGAGAGTGGGTGAGAATGTGGAACTCACTATCAGAGACAGCATTGCGTATGTGGAACTGACTATCACAGAGTGGTGAGAATGAGGAACTCACTTTCACAGAGAGTGGGAAAGAATGTGGACCTCACTATCACAGAGAGTGGGTGAGAATGTGGAACTCACTATCACAGAGAGTTGGTGAGAATGTGGAACTCACTATCACAGAGATTAGGTGAGAATGTTGAACTCACTATCACAGAGTGGGTGAGAATGAGGATCTCACTATCACAGAGAGTGGGTGAGAATGTGGAACTCACTATCACAGAGAGTTGGTGAGAATGTGGAACTCACTATCACAGAGAGTGGGTGAGAATGTGGAACTCACTATCACAGACAGCATTGCATATGTGGAACTCACTCTCACAGAGAGAGGGTGAGAATGTGGAACTCACTATCACAGAGAGTTGGTGAGAATGTGGAACTCGATATCACAGGGTGTGGGAGAGAATGTGGAACTCACTATCACGGAGTGGGTGAGAATGTGGAACTCGCTATCACAGCGAGTGGTGAGAATGTGGAACTCACTATCACAGAGAGTGGGAAAGAATGTGGAACTCACTATCACAGAGAGTGGTTGAGAATGTGGAAGTCACTATCACAGGTAGTGGTGAGACTGTAGAACTCTCTATCACAGGGAGTGGGTGAGAATGTGCAACTCACTATCACAGGGAGTGGTGAGAATTTGCAACTGATGATCACAGGGAGTTGTGGGAATGTGGAACACACTATCACAGAGTAGGTGAGGATTTGGAACTCACTATCACAGGTAGTGGGTGAGAGTGAGAAACTCACTATTGCAGGAAGTTCGTGAGAATGTGGAACTCACTATCACAGAGAGTGAGTGAGAATGTGGAACTCACTTTCACAGAGAGTGGGTGAGAATGTGGAACTCACTATCACAGAGTGGGTGAGAATGTGGAACTCACTATCACAGAGAGTGAGTGAGAATGTGGAACTCACTATCACAGAGAGTGGGTGACAATGTGGAACTCACTATCACAGACAGTGAGTGAGAATGTGGAACTCACTATCACAGAGAGTGGGTGAGAATGTGGAACTCACTATCACAGGGAGTGGGTGAGAATGTGGAACTCACTATCACAGGGAGTGGGTGAGAATGTGGAACTCACTACCACAGAGAGTGGGTGAGAATGTGGAACTCACTATCACAGAGATTGGGTGAGAATGTGGAACTCACTATCACAGAGAGTGGGTGAGAATGTGGATCTCACTATCACAGAGAGTGGGTGAGAATGTGGAACTCACTATCACAGAGAGTGGTTGAGAATGTGGAACTCACTATCACAGAGAGTGGGTGAGAATGTGGAACTCATTCTCAGAGAGTGGGTGAGTATGTGGAACTCACTATCACAGGGAGTGGGTGAGAATGTGGAACTCACTATCACAGAGAGAGGGTGAGAATGTGGAACTCACTATCACAGGGAGTAGTGAGAATGTGGAACTCACTATCACAGGGAGTGAGTGAGAATGTGGAACTCACTATCACAGAGAGGGTGAGAATGTGGAACTCACTATCACAGGGAGTAGGTGAGAATGTGGAACTCACTATGACAGAGAGTGGGTGAGAATGTGGAACTCACTATCACAGAGAGTGGTTGAGAATGTGGAACTCACTATCACAGAGAGTGGGTGAGAATGTGGAACTCACTATCACAGAGAGTGGGTGAGAATGTGGAATTCACTATCACAGAGAGTAGGTGAGAATGTGGAACTCACTATCACAGAGAGTGGGTGAGAATGTGGAACTCACTTTCACAGAGAGTGGGTGAGAATGTGGAACTCACTATCACAGAGAGTGGGTGAGAATGTGGAACTCACTATCACAGAGAGTTGGTGAGAATGTGGAACTCACTATCACAGAGAGTAGGTGAGAATGTTGAACTCACTATCACAGAGTGGGTGAGAATGAGGAACTCACTATCACAGAGAGTGGGTGAGAATGTGGAACTCACTATCACAGAGAGTGGGTGAGAATGTGGAACTCACTATCACAGAGAGTGGGTGAGAATGTGGAACTCACTATCACAGACAGCATTGCATATGTGGAACTCACTATCACAGAGAGAGGGTGAGAATGTGGAACTCACTATCACAAAGAGTGGGTGAGAATGTGGAACTCACTATCACAGAGAGTTGGTGAGAATGTGGAACTCACTATCACAGAGAGTGGGTGAGAATGTGGAACTCACTATCACAGAGAGTGGGTGAGAATGTGGAACTCACTATCACAGAGAGTGGGTGAGAATGTGGAACTCACTATCACAGACAGCATTGCATATGTGGAACTCACTATCACAGAGAGAGGGTGAGAATCTGGATCTCACTATAACAGACAGTGGTGAGAATGTGGAACTCACTATCACAGAGAGTGGGTGAGAATGTGGAACTCACTATCACAGAGTGGGTGAGAATGTTGAACACATTATCTCAGGGATTGGTGCGAATGTGCAATTCAATATCACAGAGGTTGATTGAGATTGTGGAACACAGTGTCACAGTTTGTGGTCAGAATGAGGAGCTCATTATGACAGAGAGTAGGTGAGAATGTGGAACTCACTATCACAGACAGCATTGCGTATGTGGAGCTCACTATCACAGAGAGTGGGTGAGAATGTGGAACTCACTATCACAGAGAGAGGGTGAGAATGTGGATCTCACTATCACAGAGAGTGGTGAGAATACAGAATGCCCCGTAACAGAGTGGTGAAAATGAGGAACTCACTATCACAGGGAATGGGTGTGAATGTGGAGCTCACTATCACAGTGAGTGGTGAGAATGTGGAGCTCATTATCACTGAGTAGGTGAGAGTGAGAAACTCACTATCACAGAGAGTGGGTGAGAGTGTGGAACTCACTATCACAGAGAGTGGGTGAGAATGTAGAACTCACTATCACAGGGAGTGGGTGAGAATGTGGAACTCACTATCACAGGGATTGGGTGAGAATGTAGAACTCACTATCACAGAGAATGGGTGAGAATGTGGAACTCACTATCACAGAGAGTGGGTGAGAATGTAGAACTCACTATCACAGAGAATGGGTGAGAATGTGGAACTCACTATCACAGAGAGTGGTGAGAATGTGGAACTCACTATCACAGAGAGTAGTGAGAATATAGAATGCCCCGTAACAGAGTGGTGAAAATGAGGAACTCACTATCACAGGGAATGGGTGTGAATGTGGAGCTCACTTTCACAGTGAGTTGTGAGAATGTGGAGCTCACTATCACTGAGTAGGTGAGAGTGAGAAACTCACTATCACAGAGAGTGTGTGAGAGTGTGGAACTCACTATCACAGGGAGTGGGTGAGAATGTAGAACTCACTATCACAGGGAGTGGGTGAGAATGTAGAACTCACTATCACAGAGAATGGGTGAGAATGTGGAACTCACTATCACAGAGAGTGGTGTGAATGTGGAACTCACTATCACAGAGAGTGGGTGAGAATGTAGAATTCACTATCACAGAGAGTGGGTGAGAATGTGGAACTCACTATCACAGAGTGGGTGAGAATGTGGAACTCACTATCACAGAGAGTGGGTGAGAATGTGGAACTCACTATCACAGAGATTGGGTGAGAATGTGGAACTCACTATCACAGAGAGTGGGTGAGAATGTAAAACTGACTATCACAGAGAATGGGTGAGAATGTGGAACTCACTATCACAGAGTGGGTGAGAATGTGGAACTCACTATCACAGAGAGTGGGTGAGAATGTGGAACTCACTATCACAGAGAGTGGGTGAGAATGTGGAACTCACTATCACAGAGACTGGGTGAGACTGTGGAACTCACTATCACAGAGAGTGGGTGAGAATGTGGAACTCACTATCACAGAGAGTGGGTGAGAATGTGGAACTCACTATGACAGAGAGTGGGTGAGAATGTGGAACTCACTATCACAGAGAGTGGGTGAGAATGTGGAACTCACTATCACAGAGAGTGGGTGAGAATGTGGAACTCACTATCACAGAGAGTGGGTGAGAATGTGGAACTCACTCTGACAGAGAGTGGGTGAGAATGTGGAACTCACTATCACAGGGAGTGGGTGAGAATGTGGAACTCACTATCACAGAGGGAGGGTGAGAATGTGGAACTCACTATCACAGAGAGTGGGTGAGAATGTGGAACTCACTTTCACAGAGAGTGGGTGAGAATGTGGAACTCACTATCACAGAGAGTTGGTGAGAATGTGGAACTCACTATCACAGAGAGTGGGTGAGAATGTGGAACTCACTATCACAGACAGCATTGCGTATGTGGAACTCACTATCAGAGAGTGGTGAGAATGTGGAACTCACTTTCACAGAGATTGGGTGAGAATGTGGAACTCACTATCACAGACAGCATTGCGTATGTGGAACTCACTATCAGAGAGTGGTGAGAATGTGGAACTCACTATCACAGAGAGTGGGTGAGAATGTGGAACTCACTATCACAGAGAGTTGGTGAGAATGTGGAACTCACTATCACAGAGAGTAGGTGAGAATGTTGATCTCACTATCACAGAGTGGGTGAGAATGTGGAACTCACTATCACAGGGAGTGGGTGAGAATGTGGAACTCACTTTCACAGAGGGAGGGTGAGAATGTGGAACTCACTATCACAGAGAGTGGGTGAGAATGTGGAACTCACTATCACAGACAGCATTGCGTATGTGGAACTCACTATCACAGAGTGGTGAGAATGTGGAACTCACTTTCACAGAGAGTGGGTGAGAATGTGGAACTCACTTTCACAGAGAGTGGGTGAGAATGTGGAACTCACTATCACAGAGAGTGGGTGAGAATGTGGAACTCACTTTCACAGAGAGTGGGTGAGAATGTGGAACTCACTATCACAGAGAGTGGGTGAGAATGTGGAACTCACTATCACAGAGAGTAGGTGAGAATGTTGAACTCACTATCACAGAGTGGGTGAGAATGTGGAACTCACTATCACAGAGTGTTGGTGAGAATGTGGAACTCACTATCACAGAGAGTGGGTGAGAATGTGGAACTCACTATCACAGACAGCATTGCATATGTGGAACTCACTATCACAGAGAGAGGGTGAGAATGTGGAACTCACTATCACAAAGAGTGGGTGAGAATGTGGAACTCACTATCACAGAGAGTTGGTGAGAATGTGGAACTCAGTATCACAGAGAGTGGGTGAGAATGTGGAACTCACTATCACAGAGAGTGGGTGAGAATGTGGATCTCACTATCACAGAGAGTGGGTGAGAATGTGGATCTCACTATCACAGAGAGTGGGTGAGAATGTGGAACTCAATATCACAGAGAGAGGGTGAGAATGTGGAACTCACTATCACAGGGAGTGGGTGAGAATGTGGAACTCACTATCACAGAGAGTGGGTGAGAATGTGGAACTCGATATCACAGGGAGTGGGTGAGAATGTGGAACTCACTATCACAGAGTGGGTGAGAATGTGGAACTCACTATCACAGAGAGTGGGTGAGAATGTGGATCTCACTATCACAGAGAGTGGGAGAGAATGTGGAACTCACTATCACAGAGAGTGGTTGAGAATGTGGAACTCACTATCACAGAGAGTGGTTGAGAATGTGGAACTCACTATCACAGAGAGTGGGTGAGAATGTGGAACTCATTCTCAGAGAGTGGGTGAGTATGTGGAACTCACTATCACAGGGAGTGGTTGAGAATGTGGAACTCATTCTCAGAGAGTGGGTGAGTATGTGGAACTCACTATCACAGGGAGTGGGTGAGAATGTGGAACTCATTCTCAGAGAGTGGGTGAGTATGTGGAACTCACTATCACAGGGAGTGGGTGAGAATGTGGAACTCACTATCACAGAGAGTGGGTGAGAATGTGGAACTCACTATCACAGGGAGTAGTGAGAATGTGGAACTCACTATCACAGGGAGTGGGTGGGAATGTGGAACTCACTATCACAGAGAGGGTGAGAATGTGGAACTCACTATCACAGGGAGTAGGTGAGAATGTGGAACTCACTATGACAGAGAGTGGGTGACAATGTGGAACTCACATTCACAGAGAGTGGGTGAGAATGTGGAACTCACTATCACAGAGAGTTGGTGAGAATGTGGAACTCTCTATCACAGAGAGTGGGTGAGAATGTGGAACTCACTATCACAGACAGCATTGCGTATGTGGAACTTACTATCACAGAGTGGTGAGAATGTGGAACTCACTTTCACAGAGAGTGGGTGAGAATGTGGACCTCACTATCACAGAGAGTGGGTGAGAATGTGGAACTCACTATCACAGAGAGTTGGTGAGAATGTGGAACTCACTATCACAGAGAGTAGGTGAGAATGTTGAACTCACTATCACAGAGTGGGTGAGAATGAGGAACTCACTATCACAGAGAGTGGGTGAGAATGTGGAACTCACTATCACAGAGAGTTGGTGAGAATGTGGAACTCACTATCACAGAGAGTGGGTGAGAATGTGGAACTCACTATCACAGACAGCATTGCATATGTGGAACTCACTCTCACAGAGAGAGGGTGAGAATGTGGAACTCGAAATCACAGGGAGTGGGAGAGAATGTGGAACTCACTATCACGGAGTGGGTGAGAATGTGGAACTCGCTATCACAGCGAGTGGTGAGAATGTGGAACTCACTATCACAGAGAGTGGGAAAGAATGTGGAACTCACTATCACAGAGATTGGGTGAGAATGTGGAACTCACTATCACAGAGAGTGGGTGAGAATGTGGAACTCACTATCACAGAGAGTTGGTGAGAATGTGGAACTCACTATCACAGAGAGTAGGTGAGAATGTGGATCTCACTATCACAGAGTGGGTGAGAATGTGGAACTCACTATCACAGGGAGTGGGTGAGAATGTGGAACTCACTATCACAGAGGGAGGGTGAGAATGTGGAACTCACTATCACAGAGAGTGGGTGAGAATGTGGAACTCACTATCACAGAGAGTAGGTGAGAATGTTGAACTCACTATCACAGAGTGGGTGAGAATGAGGAACTCACTATCACAGAGAGTGGGTGAGAATGTGGAACTCACTATCACAGAGAGTGGGTGAGAATGTGGAACTCACTATCACAGAGAGTGGGTGAGAATGTGGAACTCACTATCACAGACAGCATTGCATATGTGGAACTCACTATCACAGAGAGAGGGTGAGAATGTGGAACTCACTATCACAAAGAGTGGGTGAGAATGTGGAACTCACTATCACAGAGAGTTGGTGAGAATGTGGAACTCACTATCACAGAGAGTGGGTGAGAATGTGGAACTCACTATCACAGAGAGTGGGTGAGAATGTGGAACTCACTATCACAGAGAGTGGGTGAGAATGTGGAACTCACTATCACAGACAGCATTGCATATGTGGAACTCACTATCACAGAGAGAGGGTGAGAATCTGGATCTCACTATAACAGACAGTGGTGAGAATGTGGAACTCACTATCACAGAGAGTGGGTGAGAATGTGGAACTCACTATCACAGAGTGGGTGAGAATGTTGAACACATTATCTCAGGGATTGGTGCGAATGTGCAATTCAATATCACAGAGGTTGATTGAGATTGTGGAACACAGTGTCACAGTTTGTGGTCAGAATGAGGAGCTCATTATGACAGAGAGTAGGTGAGAATGTGGAACTCACTATCACAGACAGCATTGCGTATGTGGAGCTCACTATCACAGAGAGTGGGTGAGAATGTGGAACTCACTATCACAGAGAGAGGGTGAGAATGTGGATCTCACTATCACAGAGAGTGGTGAGAATACAGAATGCCCCGTAACAGAGTGGTGAAAATGAGGAACTCACTATCACAGGGAATGGGTGTGAATGTGGAGCTCACTATCACAGTGAGTGGTGAGAATGTGGAGCTCACTATCACTGAGTAGGTGAGAGTGAGAAACTCACTATCACAGAGAGTGGGTGAGAGTGTGGAACTCACTATCACAGAGAGTGGGTGAGAATGTAGAACTCACTATCACAGGGAGTGGGTGAGAATGTGGAACTCACTATCACAGGGATTGGGTGAGAATGTAGAACTCACTATCACAGAGAATGGGTGAGAATGTGGAACTCACTATCACAGAGAGTGGGTGAGAATGTAGAACTCACTATCACAGAGAATGGGTGAGAATGTGGAACTCACTATCACAGAGAGTGGTGAGAATGTGGAACTCACTATCACAGAGAGTAGTGAGAATATAGAATGCCCCGTAACAGAGTGGTGAAAATGAGGAACTCACTATCACAGGGAATGGGTGTGAATGTGGAGCTCACTTTCACAGTGAGTTGTGAGAATGTGGAGCTCACTATCACTGAGTAGGTGAGAGTGAGAAACTCACTATCACAGAGAGTGTGTGAGAGTGTGGAACTCACTATCACAGGGAGTGGGTGAGAATGTGGAACTCACTATCACAGGGAGTGGGTGAGAATGTAGAACTCACTATCACAGAGAATGGGAGAGAATGTGGAACTCACTATCACAGAGAGTGGTGAGAATGTGGAACTCACTATCACAGAGAGTGGGTGAGAATGTAGAATTCACTATCACAGAGAGTGGGTGAGAATGTGGAACTCACTATCACAGAGTGGGTGAGAATGTGGAACTCACTATCACAGAGAGTGGGTGAGAATGTGGAACTCACTATCACAGAGAGTGGGTGAGAATGTGGAACTCACTATCACAGAGAGTGGGTGAGAATGTAGAACTGACTATCACAGAGAATGGGTGAGAATGTGGAACTCACTATCACAGAGTGGGTGAGAATGTGGAACTCACTATCACAGAGAGTGGGTGAGAATGTGGAACTCACTATCACAGAGAGTGGGTGAGAATGTGGAACTCACTATCACAGAGACTGGGTGAGACTGTGGAACTCACTATCACAGAGAGTGGGTGAGAATGTGGAACTTACTATCACAGAGAGTGGGTGAGAATGTAGAACTCACTATCACAGAGAGTGGGTGAGAAAGTGGAACTCACTATGACAGAGAGTGGGTGAGAATGTGGAACTCACTATCACAGAGAGTGGGTGAGAATGTGGAACTCACTATGACAGAGAGTGGGTGAGAATGTGGAACTCACTATCACAGAGAGTGGGTGAGAATGTGGAACTCACTATCACAGAGAGTGGGTGAGAATGTGGAACTCACTATCACAGAGATTGGGTGAGAATGTGGAACTCACTATGACAGAGAGTGGGTGAGAATGTGGAACTCACTATCACAGGGAGTGGGTGAGAATGTGGAACTCACTATCACAGAGGGAGGGTGAGAATGTGGAACTCACTATCACAGAGAGTGGGTGAGAATGTGGAACTCACTTTCACAGAGAGTGGGTGAGAATGTGGAACTCACTATCACAGAGAGTTGGTGAGAATGTGGAACTCACTATCACAGAGAGTGGGTGAGAATGTGGAACTCACTATCACAGACAGCATTGCGTATGTGGAACTCACTATCAGAGTGGTGAGAATGTGGAACTCACTTTCACAGAGATTGGGTGAGAATGTGGAACTCACTATCACAGAGAGTGGGTGAGAATGTGGAACTCACTATCACAGAGAGTTGGTGAGAATGTGGAACTCACTATCACAGAGAGTGGGTGAGAATGTGGAACTCACTATCACAGAGAGTGGGTGAGAATGTGGAACTCACTATCACATAGAGTGAGTGAGAATGTGGAACTCACTATCACAGAGAGTGGGTGAGAATGTGGAACTCACTATCACAGGGAGTGGGTGAGAATGTGGAACTCACTATCACAGAGGGAGGGTGAGAATGTGGAACTCACTATCACAGAGAGTGGGTGAGAATGTGGAACTCACTATCACAGACAGCATTGCGTATGTGGAACTCACTATCACAGAGTGGTGAGAATGTGGAACTCACTTTCACAGAGAGTGGGTGAGAATGTGGAACTCACTATCACAGAGAGTGGGTGAGAATGTGGAACTCACTATCACAGAGAGTGGGTGAGAATGTTGAACTCACTATCACAGATTGGGTGAGAATGTGGAACTCACTATCACAGAGTGTTGGTGAGAATGTGGAACTCACTATCACAGAGAGTGGGTGAGAATGTGGAACTCACTATCACAGACAGCATTGCATATGTGGAACTCACTATCACAGAGAGAGGGTGAGAATGTGGAACTCACTATCACAAAGAGTGGGTGAGAATGTGGAACTCACTATCACAGAGAGTTGGTGAGAATGTGGAACTCAGTATCACAGAGAGTGGGTGAGAATGTGGAACTCACTATCACAGAGAGTGGGTGAGAATGTGGATCTCACTATCACAGAGAGTGGGTGAGAATGTGGATCTCACTATCACAGAGAGTGGGTGAGAATGTGGAACTCACTATCACAGAGAGTGGGTGAGAATGTGGAACTCACTATCACAGGGAGTGGGTGAGAATGTGGAACTCACTATCACAGAGAGTGGGTGAGAATGTGGAACTCGATATCACAGGGAGTGGGTGAGAATGTGGAACTCACTATCACAGAGTGGGTGAGAATGTGGAACTCATTCTCAGAGAGTGGGTGAGTATGTGGAACTCACTATCACAGGGAGTGGGTGAGAATGTGGAACTCATTCTCAGAGAGTGGGTGAGTATGTGGAACTCACTATCACAGGGAGTGGGTGAGAATGTGGAACTCACTATCACAGAGAGTGGGTGAGAATGTGGAACTCACTATCACAGGGAGTAGTGAGAATGTGGAACTCACTATCACAGGGAGTGGGTGGGAATGTGGAACTCACTATCACAGAGAGGGTGAGAATGTGGAACTCACTATCACAGGGAGTAGGTGAGAATGTGGAACTCACTATGACAGAGACTGGGTGACAATGTGGAACTCACTTTCACAGAGAGTGGGTGAGAATGTGGAACTCACTATCACAGAGAGTTGGTGAGAATGTGGAACTCACTATCACAGAGAGTGGGTGAGAATCTGGAACTCACTATCACAGACAGCATTGCGTATGTGGAACTTACTATCACAGAGTGGTGAGAATGTGGAACTCACTTTCACAGAGAGTGGGTGAGAATGTGGACCTCACTATCACAGAGAGTGGGAGAGAATGTGGAACTCACTATCACAGAGAGTTGGTGAGAATGTGGAACTCACTATCACAGAGAGTAGGTGAGAATGTTGAACTCACTATCACAGAGTGGGTGAGAATGTGGAACTCACTATCACAGAGAGTTGGTGAGAATGTGGAACTCACTATCACAGAGAGTGGGTGAGAATGTGGAACTCACTATCACAGACAGCATTGCATATGTGGAACTCACTCTCACAGAGAGAGGGTGAGAATGTGGAACTCACTATCACAGAGAGTTGGTGAGAATGTGGAACTCGAAATCACAGGGAGTGGGAGAGAATGTGGAACTCACTATCACGGAGTGGGTGAGAATGTGGAACTCGCTATCACAGCGAGTGGTGAGAATGTGGAACTCACTATCACAGAGAGTGGGAAAGAATGTGGAACTCACTATCACAGAGATTGGGTGAGAATGTGGAACTCACTATCACAGAGAGTGGGTGAGAATGTGGAACTCACTATCACAGAGAGTTGGTGAGAATGTGGAATTCACTATCACAGAGAGTAGGTGAGAATGTTGATCTCACTATCACAGAGTGGGTGAGAATGTAGAACTCACTATCACAGAGTGGGTGAGAATGTGGAACTCACTATCACAGGGAGTGGGTGAGAATGTGGAACTCACTATCACAGAGGGAGGGTGAGAATGTGGAACTCACTATCACAGAGAGTGGGTGAGAATGTGGAACTCACTATCACAGACAGCATTGCGTATGTGGAACTCACTATCACAGAGTGGTGAGAATGTGGAACTCACTTTCACAGAGAGTGGGTGAGAATGTGGAACTCACTATCACAGAGAGTGGGTGAGAATGTGGAACTCACTATCACAGAGAGTAGGTGAGAATGTTGAACTCACTATCACAGAGTGGGTGAGAATGTGGAACTCACTATCACAGAGTGTTGGTGAGAATGTGGAACTCACTATCACAGAGAGTGGGTGAGAATGTGGAACTCACTATCACAGACAGCATTGCATATGTGGAACTCACTATCACAGACAGTGGGTGAGAATGTGGAACTCACTATCACAAAGAGTGGGTGAGAATGTGGAACTCACTATCACAGAGAGTTGGTGAGAATGTGGAACTCACTATCACAGAGAGTGGGTGAGAATGTGGATCTCACTATCACAGAGAGTGGGTGAGAATGTGGAACTCACTATCACAGAGAGTGGTTGAGAATGTGGAACTCACTATCACAGAGAGTGGGTGAGAATGTGGAACTCATTCTCAGAGAGTGGGTGAGTATGTGGAACTCACTATCACAGGGAGTGGGTGAGAATGTGGAACTCATTCTCAGAGAGTGGGTGAGTATGTGGAACTCACTATCACAGGGAGTGGGTGAGAATGTGGAACTCATTCTCAGAGAGTGGGTGAGTATGTGGAACTCACTATCACAGGGAGTGGGTGAGAATGTGGAACTCACTATCACAGAGAGTGGGTGAGAATGTGGAACTCACTATCACAGGGAGTAGTGAGAATGTGGAACTCACTATCACAGGGAGTGGGTGGGAATGTGGAACTCACTATCACAGAGAGGGTGAGAATGTGGAACTCACTATCACAGGGAGTAGGTGAGAATGTGGAACTCACTATGACAGAGAGTGGGTGAGAATGTGGAACTCACTTTCACAGAGAGTGGGTGAGAATGTGGAACTCACTATCACAGAGAGTTGGAGAGAATGTGGAACTCACTATCACAGAGAGTGGGTGAGAATGTGGAACTCACTATCACAGACAGCATTGCGTATGTGGAACTTACTATCACAGAGTGGTGAGAATGTGGAACTCACTTTCACAGAGAGTGGGTGAGAATGTGGACCTCACTATCACAGAGAGTGGGTGAGAATGTGGAACTCACTATCACAGAGAGTTGGTGAGAATGTGGAACTCACTATCACAGAGAGTAGGTGAGAATGTTGAACTCACTATCACAGAGTGGGTGAGAATGAGGAACTCACTATCACAGAGAGTGGGTGAGAATGTGGAACTCACTATCACAGAGAGTTGGTGAGAATGTGGAACTCACTATCACAGAGAGTGGGTGAGAATGTGGAACTCACTATCACAGACAGCATTGCATATGTGGAACTCACTCTCACAGAGAGAGGGTGAGAATGTGGAACTCACTATCACAGAGAGTTGGTGAGAATGTGGAACTCGATATCACAGGGAGTGGGAGAGAATGTGGAACTCACTATCACGGAGTGGGTGAGAATGTGGAACTCGCTATCACAGCGAGTGGTGAGCATGTGGAACTCACTATCACAGAGAGTGGGAAAGAATGTGGAACTCACTATCACAGAGAGTGGTTGAGAATGTGGAACTCACTATCACAGAGAGTGGTTGAGAATGTGGAACTCACTATCACAGGTAGTGGTGAGACTGTAGAACTCTCTATCACAGGGAGTGGGTGGGAATGTGCAACTCACTATCACAGGGAGTGGTGAGAATTTGCAACTGATGATCACAGGGAGTTGTGGGAATGTGGAACACACTTTCACAGAGTAGGTGAGGATTTGGAACTCACTATCACAGGTAGTGGGTGAGAGTGAGAAACTCACTATTGCAGGAAGTTCGTGAGAATGTGGAACTCACTATCACAGAGAGTGAGTGAGAATGTGGAACTCACTTTCACAGAGAGTGGGTGAGAATGTGGAACTCACTATCACAGAGTGGGTGAGAATGTGGAACTCACTATCACAGAGAGTGAGTGAGAATGTGGAACTCGCTATCACAGAGAGTGGGTGACAATGTGGAACTCACTATCACAGACAGTGAGTGAGAATGTGGAACTCACTATCACAGAGAGTGGGTGAGAATGTGGAACTCACTATCACAGACAGCATTGCATATGTGGAACTCACTCTCACAGAGAGAGGGTGAGAATGTGGAACTCACTATCACAAAGAGTGGGTGAGAATGTGGAACTCACTATCACAGAGAGTTGGTGAGAATGTGGAACTCAGTATCACAGAGAGTGGGTGAGAATGTGGAACTCACTATCACAGAGAGTGGGTGAGAATGTGGATCTCACTATCACAGAGAGTGGGTGAGAATGTGGATCTCACTATCACAGAGAGTGGGTGAGAATGTGGAACTCACTATCACAGAGAGTGGGTGAGAATGTGGAACTCACTATCACAGGGAGTGGGTGAGAATGTGGAACTCACTATCACAGAGAGTGGGTGAGAATGTGGAACTCGATATCACAGGGAGTGGGTGAGAATGTGGAACTCACTATCACAGAGTGGGTGAGAATGTGGAACTCACTATCACAGAGAGTGGGTGAGAATGTGGATCTCACTATCACAGAGAGTGGGAGAGAATGTGGAACTCACTATCACAGAGAGTGGTTGAGAATGTGGAACTCACTATCACAGAGAGTGGTTGAGAATGTGGAACTCACTATCACAGAGAGTGGGTGAGAATGTGGAACTCATTCTCAGAGAGTGGGTGAGTATGTGGAACTCACTATCACAGGGAGTGGGTGAGAATGTGGAACTCAT
The DNA here is from genome assembly GCA_026770705.1 of Isurus oxyrinchus. Classification (NCBI taxonomy): domain Eukaryota; kingdom Metazoa; phylum Chordata; class Chondrichthyes; order Lamniformes; family Lamnidae; genus Isurus; species Isurus oxyrinchus. The sequence goes on from JANJGN010001314.1 coordinate 92,319, forward strand.
TCTCAGAGAGTGGGTGAGTATGTGGAACTCACTATCACAAGGAGTGGGTGAGAATGTGGAACTCATTCTCAGAGAGTGGGTGAGTATGTGGAACTCACTATCACAGGGAGTGGGTGAGAATGTGGAACTCACTATCACAGAGAGTGGGTGAGAATGTGGAACTCACTATCACAGGGAGTAGTGAGAATGTGGAACTCACTATCACAGGGAGTGGGTGGGAATGTGGAACTCACTATCACAGAGAGGGTGAGAATGTGGAACTCACTATCACAGGGAGTAGGTGAGAATGTGGAACTCACTATGACAGAGAGTGGGTGACAATGTGGAACTCACTTTCACAGAGAGTGGGTGAGAATGTGGAACTCACTATCACAGAGAGTTGGTGAGAATGTGGAACTCACTATCACAGAGAGTGGGTGAGAATGTGGAACTCACTATCACAGACAGCATTGCATATGTGGAACTCACTATCACAGAGAGTGAGTGAGAATGTGGAACTTACTATCACAGAGTGGTGAGAATGTTGAACTCACTTTCACAGAGAGTGGGTGAGAATGTGGACCTCACTCTCACAGAGAGTGGGTGAGAATGTGGAACTCACTATCACAGAGAGTTGGTGAGAATGTGGAACTCACTATCACAGAGAGTAGGTGAGAATGTTGAACTCACTATCACAGAGTGGGTGAGAATGAGGAACTCACTATCACAGAGAGTGGGTGAGAATGTGGAACTCACTATCACAGAGAGTTGGTGAGAATGTGGAACTCACTATCACAGAGAGTGGGTGAGAATGTGGAACTCACTATCACAGACAGCATTGCATATGTGGAACTCACTCTCACAGAGAGAGGGTGAGAATGTGGAACTCACTATCACAGAGAGTTGGTGAGAATGTGGAACTCGAAATCACAGGGAGTGGGAGAGAATGTGGAACTCACTATCACGGAGTGGGTGAGAATGTGGAACTCGAAATCACAGGGAGTGGGAGAGAATGTGTAACTCACTATCACAGAGAGGGTGAGAATGTGGAACTCACTATCACAGAGAGTGGGTGAGAATGTGGAACTCGCTATCACAGCGAGTGGTGAGAATGTGGAACTCACTATCACAGAGAGTGGGAAAGAATGTGGAACTCACTATCACAGAGATTGGGTGAGAATGTGGAACTCACTATCACAGAGAGTGGGTGAGAATGTGGAACTCACTATCACAGAGAGTTGGTGAGAATGTGGAACTCACTATCACAGAGAGTAGGTGAGAATTTTGATCTCACTATCACAGAGTGGGTGAGAATGTGGAACTCACTATCACAGGGAGTGGGTGAGAATGTGGAACTCACTATCACAGAGGGAGGGTGAGAATGTGGAACTCACTATCACAGAGAGTGGGTGAGAATGTGGAACTCACTATCACAGACAGCATTGCGTATGTGGAACTCACTATCACAGAGTGGTGAGAATGTGGAACTCACTTTCACAGAGAGTGGGTGAGAATGTGGAACTCACTATCACAGAGAGTGGGTGAGAATGTGGAACTCACTATCACAGAGAGTAGGTGAGAATGTTGAACTCACTTCACAGAGTGGGTGAGAATGTGGAACTCACTATCACAGAGTGTTGGTGAGAATGTGGAACTCACTATCACAGAGAGTGGGTGAGAATGTGGAACTCACTATCACAGACAGCATTGCATATGTGGAACTCACTATCACAGACAGTGGGTGAGAATGTGGAACTCACTATCACAAAGAGTGGGTGAGAATGTGGAACTCACTATCACAGAGAGTTGGTGAGAATGTGGAACTCACTATCACAGAGAGTGGGTGAGAATGTGGATCTCACTATCACAGAGAGTGGGTGAGAATGTGGAACTCACTATCACAGAGAGTGGTTGAGAATGTGGAACTCACTATCACAGAGAGTGGGTGAGAATGTGGATCTCACTATCACAGGGAGTGGGTGAGTATGTGGAACTCATTCTCAGAGAGTGGGTGAGTATGTGGAACTCACTATCACAGGGAGTGGGTGAGAATGTGGAACTCATTCTCAGAGAGTGGGTGAGTATGTGGAACTCACTATCACAGGGAGTGGGTGAGAATGTGGAACTCATTCTCAGAGAGTGGGTGAGTATGTGGAACTCACTATCACAGGGAGTGGGTGAGAATGTGGAACTCACTATCACAGAGAGTGGGTGAGAATGTGGAACTCACTATCACAGGGAGTAGTGAGAATGTGGAACTCACTATCACAGGGAGTGGGTGGGAATGTGGAACTCACTATCACAGAGAGGGTGAGAATGTGGAACTCACTATCACAGGGAGTAGGTGAGAATGTGGAACTCACTATGACAGAGAGCGGGTGAGAATGTGGAACTCACTTTCACAGAGAGTGGGTGAGAATATGGAACTCACTATCACAGAGAGTTGGAGAGAATGTGGAACTCACTATCACAGAGAGTGGGTGAGAATGTGGAACTCACTATCACAGACAGCATTGCGTATGTGGAACTTACTATCACAGAGTGGTGAGAATGTGGAACTCACTTTCACAGAGAGTGGGTGAGAATGTGGACCTCACTATCACAGAGAGTGGGTGAGAATGTGGAACTCACTATCACAGAGAGTTGGTGAGAATGTGGAACTCACTATCACAGAGAGTAGGTGAGAATGTTGAACTCACTATCACAGAGTGGGTGAGAATGAGGAACTCACTATCACAGAGAGTGGGTGAGAATGTGGAACTCACTATCACAGAGAGTTGGTGAGAATGTGGAACTCACTATCACAGAGAGTGGGTGAGAATGTGGAACTCACTATCACAGACAGCATTGCATATGTGGAACTCACTCTCACAGAGAGAGGGTGAGAATGTGGAACTCACTATCACAGAGAGTTGGTGAGAATGTGGAACTCGATATCACAGGGAGTGGGAGAGAATGTGGAACTCACTATCACGGAGTGGGTGAGAATGTGGAACTCGCTATCACAGCGAGTGGTGAGAATGTGGAACTCACTATCACAGAGAGTGGGAAAGAATGTGGAACTCACTATCACAGAGAGTGGTTGAGAATGTGGAACTCACTATCACAGAGAGTGGTTGAGAATGTGGAACTCACTATCACAGGTAGTGGTGAGACTGTAGAACTCTCTATCACAGGGAGTGGGTGGGAATGTGCAACTCACTATCACAGGGAGTGGTGAGAATTTGCAACTGATGATCACAGGGTGTTGTGGGAATGTGGAACACACTTTCACAGAGTAGGTGAGGATTTGGAACTCACTATCACAGGTAGTGGGTGAGAGTGAGAAACTCACTATTGCAGGAAGTTCGTGAGAATGTGGAACTCACTATCACAGAGAGTGAGTGAGAATGTGGAACTCACTTTCACAGAGAGTGGGTGAGAATGTGGAACTCACTATCACAGAGTGGGTGAGAATGTGGAACTCACTATCACAGAGAGTGAGTGAGAATGTGGAACTCGCTATCACAGAGAGAGGGGGACAATGTGGAACTCACTATCACAGACAGTGAGTGAGAATGTGGAACTCACTATCACAGAGAGTGGGTGAGAATGTGGAACTCACTATCACAGGGAGTGGGTGAGAATGTGGAACTCACTATCACAGGGAGTGGGTGAGAATGTGGAACTCACTACCACAGAGAGTGGGTGAGAATGTGGAACTCACTATCACAGAGAGGGGGTGAGAATGTGGAACTCACTATCACAGAGAGTGGGTGAGAATGTGGATCTCACTATCACAGAGAGTGGGTGAGAATGTGGAACTCACTATCACAGAGAGTGGTTGAGAATGTGGAACTCACTATCACAGAGAGTGGGTGAGAATGTGGAACTCATTCTCAGAGAGTGGGTGAGTATGTGGAACTCACTATCACAGGGAGTGGGTGAGAATGTGGAACTCACTATCACAGAGAGAGGGTGAGAATGTGGAACTCACTATCACAGGGAGTAGTGAGAATGTGGAACTCACTATCACAGGGAGTGGGTGAGAATGTGGAACTCACTATCACAGAGAGGGTGAGAATGTGGAACTCACTATCACAGGGAGTAGGTGAGAATGTGGAACTCACTATGACAGACAGTGGGTGAGAATGTGGAACTCACTATCACAGAGAGTGGTTGAGAATGTGGAACTCACTATCACAGAGAGTGGGTGAGAATGTGGAACTCACTATCACAGACAGTGGGTGAGAATGTGGAACTCACTATCACAGAGAGTGGGTGAGAATGTGGTACTCACTATCACGGAGAGTGGGTGAGAATGTGGAACTCACTATCACAGAGAGTGGTGAGAATACAGAATGCCCCGTAACAGAGTGGTGAAAATGAGGAACTCACTATCACAGGGAATGGGTGTGAATGTGGAGCTCACTATCAGAGTGAGTGGTGAGAATGTGGAACTCACTATCACTGAGTAGGTGAGAGTGAGAAACTCACTATCACAGAGAGTGGGTGAGAGTGTGGAACTCACTATCACAGAGAGTGGGTGAGAATGTAGAACTCACTATCACAGGGAGTGGGTGAGAATGTGGAACTCACTATCACAGGGAGTGGGTGAGAATGTAGAACTCACTATCACAGAGAGTGGGTGAGAATGTGGAAGTCACTATCACAGAGAGTGGGTGAGAATGTGGAACTCACTATCACAGAGAATGGGTGAGAATGTGGAACTCACTATCACAGAGAGTGGGTGAGAATGTAGAACTCACTATCACAGAGAATGGGTGAGAATGTGGAACTCACTATCACAGAGAGTGGTGAGAATGTGGAACTCACTATCACAGAGAGTGGGTGAGAATGTAGAACTCACTATCACAGAGAGTGGGTGAGAATGTAGAACTCACTATCACAGAGAGTGGGTGAGAATGTAGAACTCACTATCACAGAGAGAGGGTGAGAATGTGGATCTCACTATCACAGAGAGTAGTGAGAATATAGAATGCCCCGTAACAGAGTGGTGAAAATGAGGAACTCACTATCACAGGGAATGGGTGTGAATGTGGAGCTCACTTTCACAGTGAGTGGTGAGAATGTGGAGCTCACTATCACTGAGTAGGTGAGAGTGAGAAACTCACTATCACAGAGAGTGGGTGAGAATGTAGAACTCACTATCACAGAGAGTGGGTGAGAATGTAGAACTCACTATCACAGAGAATGGGTGAGAATGTGGAACTCACTATCACAGAGACTGGGTGAGACTGTGGAACTCACTATCACAGAGAGTGGGTGAGAATGTGGAACTCACTATCACAGAGAGTGGGTGAGAATGTAGAACTCACTATCACAGAGAGTGGGTGAGAATGTAGAACTCACTATCACAGAGAGTGGGTGAGAAAGTGGAACTCACTATCACAGAGAGTGGGTGAGAATGTGGAACTCACTATGACAGAGAGTGGGTGAGAATGTGGAACTCACTATCACAGGGAGTGGGTGAGAATGTGGAACTCACTATCACAGAGGGAGGGTGAGAATGTGGAACTCACTAGCACAGAGAGTGGGTGAGAATGTGGAACTCACTTTCACAGAGAGTGGGTGAGAATGTGGAACTCACTATCACAGAGAGTTGGTGAGAATGTGGAACTCACTATCACAGAGAGTGGGTGAGAATGTGGAACTCACTATCACAGACAGCATTGCGTATGTGGAACTCACTATCACAGAGTGGTGAGAATGTGGAACTCACTTTCACAGAGAGTGGGTGAGAATGTGTAACTCACTATCACAGAGAGTGCGTGAGAATGTGGAACTCACTATCACAGAGAGTTGGTGAGAATGTGGAACTCACTATCACAGAGAGTAGGTGAGAATGTTGAACTCACTATCACAGAGTGGGTGAGAATGTGGAACTCACTATCACAGAGTGTTGGTGAGAATGTGGAACTCACTATCACAGACAGCATTGCATATGTGGAACTCACTATCACAGAGAGAGGGTGAGAATGTGGAACTCACTATCACAAAGAGTGGGTGAGAATGTGGAACTCACTATCACAGAGAGTTGGTGAGAATGTGGAACTCACTATCACAGAGACTGGGTGAGAATGTGGAACTCACTATCACAGAGAGTTGGTGAGAATGTGGAACTCACTATCACAGAGAGTGGGTGAGAATGTGGAACTCACTATCACAGACAGCATTGCATATGTGGAACTCACTATCACAGAGAGAGGGTGAGAATCTGGATCTCACTATAACAGACAGTGGTGAGAATGTGGAACTCACTATCACAGAGAGTGGGTGAGAATGTGGAACTCACTATCACAGAGTGGGTGAGAATGTGGAACACATTATCCCAGGGATTGGTGCGAATGTGCAATTCAATATCACAGAGGTTGATTGAGAGTGTGGAACACAGTGTCACAGTGTGTGGTCAGAATGAGGAGCTCATTATCACAGAGAGTATGTGAGAATGTGGAACTCACTATCACAGACAGTATTGCGTATGTGGAGCTCACTATCACAGAGAGTGGGTGAGAATGTGGAACTCACTATCACAGAGAGAGGGTGAGAATGTGGATCTCACTATCACAGAGAGTGGTGAGATTATAGAATGCCCCGTAACAGAGTGGTGAAAATGAGGAACTCACTATCACAGGGAATGGGTGTGAATGTGGAGCTCACTTTCACAGTGAGTGGTGAGAATGTGGAGCTCACTATCACTGAGTAGGTGAGAGTGAGAAACTCACTATCACAGAGAGTGGGTGAGAATGTAGAACTCACTATCACAGAGAGTGGGTGAGAATGTAGAACTCACTATCACAGAGAATGGGTGAGAATGTGGAACTCACTATCACAGAGACTGGGTGAGACTGTGGAACTCACTATCACAGAGAGTGGGTGAGAATGTGGAACTCACTATCACAGAGAGTGGGTGAGAATGTAGAACTCACTATCACAGAGAGTGGGTGAGAATGTAGAACTCACTATCACAGAGAGTGGGTGAGAAAGTGGAACTCACTATCACAGAGAGTGGGTGAGAATGTGGAACTCACTATGACAGAGAGTGGGTGAGAATGTGGAACTCACTATCACAGGGAGTGGGTGAGAATGTGGAACTCACTATCACAGAGGGAGGGTGAGAATGTGGAACTCACTAGCACAGAGAGTGGGTGAGAATGTGGAACTCACTTTCACAGAGAGTGGGTGAGAATGTGGAACTCACTATCACAGAGAGTTGGTGAGAATGTGGAACTCACTATCACAGAGAGTGGGTGAGAATGTGGAACTCACTATCACAGACAGCATTGCGTATGTGGAACTCACTATCACAGAGTGGTGAGAATGTGGAACTCACTTTCACAGAGAGTGGGTGAGAATGTGGAACTCACTATCACAGAGAGTGCGTGAGAATGTGGAACTCACTATCACAGAGAGTTGGTGAGAATGTGGAACTCACTATCACAGAGAGTAGGTGAGAATGTTGAACTCACTTTCACAGAGTGGGTGAGAATGTGGAACTCACTATCACAGAGTGTTGGTGAGAATGTGGAACTCACTATCACAGACAGCATTGCATATGTGGAACTCACTATCACAGAGAGAGGGTGAGAATGTGGAACTCACTATCACAAAGAGTGGGTGAGAATGTGGAACTCACTATCACAGAGAGTTGGTGAGAATGTGGAACTCACTATCACAGAGACTGGGTGAGAATGTGGAACTCACTATCACAGAGAGTTGGTGAGAATGTGGAACTCACTATCACAGAGAGTAGGTGAGAATGTGGAACTCACTATCACAGACAGCATTGCATATGTGGAACTCACTATCACAGAGAGAGGGTGAGAATCTGGATCTCACTATAACAGACAGTGGTGAGAATGTGGAACTCACTATCACAGAGAGTGGGTGAGAATGTGGAACTCACTATCACAGAGTGGGTGAGAATGTGGAACACATTATCCCAGGGATTGGTGCGAATGTGCAATTCAATATCACAGAGGTTGATTGAGAGTGTGGAACACAGTGTCACAGTGTGTGGTCAGAATGAGGAGCTCATTATCACAGAGAGTAGGTGAGAATGTGGAACTCACTATCACAGACAGTATTGCGTATGTGGAGCTCACTATCACAGAGAGTGGGTGAGAATGTGGAACTCACTATCACAGAGAGAGGGTGAGAATGTGGATCTCACTATCACAGAGAGTGGTGAGATTATAGAATGCCCCGTAACAGAGTGGTGAAAATGAGGAACTCACTATCACAGGGAATGGGTGTGAATGTGGAGCTCACTATCACAGTGAGTGGTGAGAATGTGGAGCTCACTATCACTGAGTAGGTGAGAGTGAGAAACTCACTATCACAGAGAGTGGGTGAGAGTGTGGAACTCACTATCACAGAGAGTGGGTGAGAATGTAGAACTCACTATCACAGGGAGTGGGTGAGAATGTGGAACTCACTATCACAGGGAGTGGGTGAGAATGTAGAACTCACTATCACAGAGAATGGGTGAGAATATGGAACTCACTATCACAGAGAGTGGGTGAGAATGTAGAACTCACTATCACAGAGAATGGGTGAGAATGTGGAACTCACTATCACAGAGAGTGGTGAGAATGTGGAACTCACTATCACAGAGAGTGGGTGAGAATGTAGAACTCACTATCACAGAGAGTGGGTGAGAATTTAGAACTCACTATCACAGAGAGTGGGTGAGAATGTAGAACACACTATCACAGAGAGAGGGTGAGAATGTGGATCTCACTATCACAGAGAGTAGTGAGAATATAGAATGCCCCGTAACAGAGTGGTGAAAATGAGGAACTCACTATCACAGGGAATGGGTGTGAATGTGGAGCTCACTTTCACAGTGAGTGGTGAGAATGTGGAGCTCAATATCACTGAGTAGGTGAGAGTGAGAAACTCACTATCACAGAGAGTGTGTGAGAGTGTGGAACTCACTATCACAGGGAGTGGGTGAGAATGTAGAACTCACTATCACAGAGAGTCGGTGAGGATGTGGAACTCACTTTCACAGAGAGTGGGTGAGAATGTGGAACTCACTATCACAGAGTGGGTGAGAATGTGGAACTCACTATCACAGAGAGTGAGTGAGAATGTGGAACTCGCTATCACAGAGAGTGGGTGACAATGTGGAACTCACTATCACAGACAGTGAGTGAGAATGTGGAACTCACTATCACAGAGAGTGGGTGAGAATGTGGAACTCACTATCACAGGGAGTGGGTGAGAATGTGGAACTCACTATCACAGGGAGTGGGTGAGAATGTGGAACTCACTACCACAGAGAGTGGGTGAGAATGTGGAACTCACTATCACAGAGAGTGGGTGAGAATGTGGAACTCACTATCACAGAGAGTGGGTGAGAATGTGGATCTCACTATCACAGAGAGTGGGTGAGAATGTGGAACTCACTATCACAGAGAGTGGTTGAGAATGTGGAACTCACTATCACAGAGAGTGGGTGAGAATGTGGAACTCATTCTCAGAGAGTTGGTGAGTATGTGGAACTCACTATCACAGGGAGTGGGTGAGAATGTGGAACTCACTATCACAGAGAGAGGGTGAGAATGTGGAACTCACTATCACAGGGAGTAGTGAGAATGTGGAACTCACTATCACAGGGAGTGGGTGAGAATGTGGAACTCACTATCACAGAGAGGGTGAGAATGTGGAACTCACTATCACAGGGAGTAGGTGAGAATGTGGAACTCACTATGACAGACAGTGGGTGAGAATGTGGAACTCACTATCACAGAGAGTGGTTGAGAATGTGGAACTCACTATCACAGAGAGTGGGTGAGAATGTGGAACTCACTATCACAGACAGTGGGTGAGAATGTGGAACTCACTATCACAGACAGCATTGCGTATGTGGAACTCACTATCACAGAGTGGTGAGAATGTGGAACTCACTTTCACAGAGAGTGGGTGAGAATGTGGAACTCACTATCACAGAGAGTGGTGAGAATACAGAATGCCCCGTAACAGAGTGGTGAAAATGAGGAACTCACTATCACAGGGAATGGGTGTGAATGTGGAGCTCACTATCAGAGTGAGTGGTGAGAATGTGGAACTCACTATCACTGAGTAGGTGAGAGTGAGAAACTCACTATCACAGAGAGTGGGTGAGAGTGTGGAACTCACTATCACAGAGAGTGGGTGAGAATGTAGAACTCACTATCACAGGGAGTGGGTGAGAATGTGGAACTCACTATCACAGAGAGTGGGTGAGAATGTAGAACTCACTATCACAGAGAGTGGGTGAGAATGTGGAACTCACTATCACAGAGAGTGGGTGAGAATGTGGAACTCACTATCACAGGGAGTGGGTGAGAATGTGCAACTCACTATCACAGGGAGTGGGTGAGAATGTAGAACTCACTATCACAGAGAGTGGGTGAGAATGTGGAAGTCACTATCACAGAGAGTGGGTGAGAATGTGGAACTCACTATCACAGAGAATGGGTGAGAATGTGGAACTCACTATCACAGAGAGTGGGTGAGAATGTAGAACTCACTATCACAGAGAATGGGTGAGAATGTGGAACTCACTATCACAGAGAGTGGTGAGAATGTGGAACTCACTATCACAGAGAGTGGGTGAGAATGTAGAACTCACTATCACAGAGAGTGGGTGAGAATGTAGAACTCACTATCACAGAGAGTGGTGAGAATACAGAATGCCCCGTAACAGAGTGGTGAAAATGAGGAACTCACTATCACAGGGAATGGGTGTGAATGTGGAGCTCACTATCAGAGTGAGTGGTGAGAATGTGGAACTCACTATCACTGAGTAGGTGAGAGTGAGAAACTCACTATCACAGAGAGTGGGTGAGAGTGTGGAACTCACTATCACAGAGAGTGGGTGAGAATGTAGAACTCACTATCACAGGGAGTGGGTGAGAATGTGGAACTCACTATCACAGAGAGTGGGTGAGAATGTGGAACTCACTATCACAGAGAGTGGGTGAGAATGTGGAACTCACTATCACAGAGAGTGGGTGAGAATGTGGAACTCACTATCACAGGGAGTGGGTGAGAATGTGCAACTCACTATCACAGGGAGTGGGTGAGAATGTAGAACTCACTATCACAGAGAGTGGGTGAGAATGTGGAAGTCACTATCACAGAGAGTGGGTGAGAATGTGGAACTCACTATCACAGAGAATGGGTGAGAATGTGGAACTCACTATCACAGAGAGTGGGTGAGAATGTAGAACTCACTATCACAGAGAATGGGTGAGAATGTGGAACTCACTATCACAGAGAGTGGTGAGAATGTGGAACTCACTATCACAGAGAGTGGGTGAGAATGTAGAACTCACTATCACAGAGAGTGGGTGAGAATGTAGAACTCACTATCACAGAGAGTGAGTGAGAATGTAGAACTCACTATCACAGAGAGAGGGTGAGAATGTGGATCTCACTATCACAGAGAGTAGTGAGAATATAGAATGCCCCGTAACAGAGTGGTGAAAATGAGGAACTCACTATCACAGGGAATGGGTGTGAATGTGGAGCTCACTTTCACAGTGAGTGGTGAGAATGTGGAGCTCACTATCACTGAGTAGGTGAGAGTGAGAAACTCACTATCACAGAGAGTGGGTGAGAATGTAGAACTCACTATCACAGAGAGTGGGTGAGAATGTAGAACTCACTATCACAGAGAATGGGTGAGAATGTGGAACTCACTATCACAGAGACTGGGTGAGACTGTGGAACTCACTATCACAGAGAGTGGGTGAGAATGTGGAACTCACTATCACAGAGAGTGGGTGAGAATGTAGAACTCACTATCACAGAGAGTGGGTGAGAATGTAGAACTCACTATCACAGAGAGTGGGTGAGAAAGTGGAACTCACTATCACAGAGAGTGGGTGAGAATGTGGAACTCACTATGACAGAGAGTGGGTGAGAATGTGGAACTCACTATCACAGGGAGTGGGTGAGAATGTGGAACTCACTATCACAGAGGGAGGGTGAGAATGTGGAACTCACTAGCACAGAGAGTGGGTGAGAATGTGGAACTCACTTTCACAGAGAGTGGGTGAGAATGTGGAACTCACTATCACAGAGAGTTGATGAGAATGTGGAACTCACTATCACAGAGAGTGGGTGAGAATGTGGAACTCACTATCACAGACAGCATTGCGTATGTGGAACTCACTATCACAGAGTGGTGAGAATGTGGAACTCACTTTCACAGAGAGTGGGTGAGAATGTGGAACTCACTATCACAGAGAGTGCGTGAGAATGTGGAACTCACTATCACAGAGAGTTGGTGAGAATGTGGAACTCACTATCACAGAGAGTAGGTGAGAATGTTGAACTCACTATCACAGAGTGGGTGAGAATGTGGAACTCACTATCACAGAGTGTTGGTGAGAATGTGGAACTCACTATCACAGACAGCATTGCATATGTGGAACTCACTATCACAGAGAGAGGGTGAGAATGTGGAACTCACTATCACAAAGAGTGGGTGAGAATGTGGAACTCACTATCACAGAGAGTTGGTGAGAATGTGGAACTCACTATCACAGAGACTGGGTGAGAATGTGGAACTCACTATCACAGAGAGTTGGTGAGAATGTGGAACTCACTATCACAGAGAGTGGGTGAGAATGTGGAACTCACTATCACAGACAGCATTGCATATGTGGAACTCACTATCACAGAGAGAGGGTGAGAATCTGGATCTCACTATAACAGAGAGTGGTGAGAATGTGGAACTCACTATCACAGAGAGTGGGTGAGAATGTGGAACTCACTATCACAGAGTGGGTGAGAATGTGGAACACATTATCCCAGGGATTGGTGCGAATGTGCAATTCAATATCACAGAGGTTGATTGAGAGTGTGGAACACAGTGTCACAGTGTGTGGTCAGAATGAGGAGCTCATTATCACAGAGAGTAGGTGAGAATGTGGAACTCACTATCACAGACAGTATTGCGTATGTGGAGCTCACTATCACAGAGAGTGGGTGAGAATGTGGAACTCACTATCACAGAGAGAGGGTGAGAATGTGGATCTCACTATCACAGAGAGTGGTGAGATTATAGAATGCCCCGTAACAGAGTGGTGAAAATGAGGAACTCACTATCACAGGGAATGGGTGTGAATGTGGAGCTCACTATCACAGTGAGTGGTGAGAATGTGGAGCTCACTATCACTGAGTAGGTGAGAGTGAGAAACTCACTATCACAGAGAGTGGGTGAGAGTGTGGAACTCACTATCACAGAGAGTGGGTGAGAATGTAGAACTCACTATCACAGGGAGTGGGTGAGAATGTGGAACTCACTATCACAGGGAGTGGGTGAGAATGTAGAACTCACTATCACAGAGAATGGGTGAGAATATGGAACTCACTATCACAGAGAGTGGGTGAGAATGTAGAACTCACTATCACAGAGAATGGGTGAGAATGTGGAACTCACTATCACAGAGAGTGGTGAGAATGTGGAACTCACTATCACAGAGAGTGGGTGAGAATGTAGAACGCACTATCACAGAGAGTGGGTGAGAATGTAGAACTCACTATCACAGAGAGTGGGTGAGAATGTAGAACTCACTATCACAGAGAGAGGGTGAGAATGTGGATCTCACTATCACAGAGAGTAGTGAGAATATAGAATGCCCCGTAACAGAGTGGTGAAAATGAGGAACTCACTATCACAGGGAATGGGTGTGAATGTGGAGCTCACTTTCACAGTGAGTGGTGAGAATGTGGAGCTCAATATCACTGAGTAGGTGAGAGTGAGAAACTCACTATCACAGAGAGTGTGTGAGAGTGTGGAACTCACTATCACAGGGAGTGGGTGAGAATGTAGAACTCACTATCACAGAGAGTGGGTGAGGATGTGGAACTCACTATCACAGAGAGTGGGTGAGAATGTAGAACTCACTATCACAGAGAGTGGGTGAGAATGTGGAACTCACTTTCACAGAGAGTGGGTGAGAATGTGGAACTCACTATCACAGAGAGTTGGTGAGAATGTGGAACTCACTATCACAGAGAGTGGGTGAGAATGTGGAACTCACTATCACAGAGAGAGGGTGAGAATGTGGAACTCACTATCACGGAGAGTGGGTGAGAATGTGGAACTCACTTTCACAGAGAGTGGGTGAGAATGTGGAACTCACTATCACAGAGAGTTGGTGAGAATGTGGAACTCACTATCACAGAGAATGGGTGAGAATGTGGAACTCACTATCACAGAGAGTGGTGAGAATGTGGAACTCACTATCACAGAGATTGGGTGAGAATGTGGAACTCACTATCACAGAGAGTGGGTGAGAATGTAGAACTCACTATCACAGAGAGTGGGTGAGAATGTAGAACTCACTATCACAGAGAGAGGGTGAGAATGTGGATCTCACTATCACAGAGAGTAGTGAGAATATAGAATGCCCCGTAACAGAGTGGTGAAAATGAGAAACTTACTATCACAGGGAATGGGTGTGAATGTGGAGCTCACTTTCACAGTGAGTGGTGAGAATGTGGAGCTCAATATCACTGAGTAGGTGAGAGTGAGAAACTCACTATCACAGAGAGTGTGTGAGAGTGTGGAACTCACTATCACAGGGAGTGGGTGAGAATGTGGAACTCACTATCACAGGGAGTGGGTGAGAATGTAGAACTCACTATCACAGAGAATGGGTGAGAATGTGGAACTCACTATCACGGAGAGTGGTGAGGATGTGGAACTCACTATCACAGAGAGTGGGTGAGAATGTAGAACTCACTATCACAGAGAATGGGTGAGAATGTGGAACTCACTATCACAGAGAGTGGGTGAGAATGTAGAACTCACTATCACAGAGAGTGGGTGAGAATGTGGAACTCACTATCCCAGAGAGTGGGTGAGAATGTGGAACTCACTATCACAGAGAGTGGGTGAGAATGTGGAACTCACTATCACAGAGAGTGGGTGAGAATGTGGAACTCACTATCACAGAGAGAGGGTGAGAATGTGGAACTCACTATCACAGAGAGTGGGTGAGAATGTGTAACTCACTATCACAGAGAGTGGGTGAGAATGTGGAACTCACTATCACAGAGAGTGGGTGAGAATGTGTAACTCACTATCACAGAGAGTGGGTGAGAATGTGGAACTCACTATCACAGAGAGTGGGTGAGAATGTGGAACTCACTATCACAGAGAGAGGGTGAGAATGTGGAACTCACTATCACAGAGAGTGGGTGAGAATGTGGAACTCACTATCACAGACAGCATTGCGTATGTGGAACTCACTATCACAGAGTGGTGAGAATGTGGAACTCACTTTCACAGAGAGTGGGTGAGAATGTGGAACTCACTATCACAGAGAGTGGGTGAGAATGTGGAACTCACTATCACAGAGAGTGGGTGAGAATTTGGAACTCACTATCACAGAGAGTTGGTGAGAATGTGGAACTCACTATCACAGAGAGTTGGTGAGAATGTTGAACTCACTATCACAGAGTGGGTGAGAATGTGGAACTCACTATCACAGAGAGTTGGTGAGAATGTGGAACTCACTATCACAGAGAGTGGGTGAGAATGTGGAACTCACTATCACAGACAGCATTGCATATGTGGAACTCACTATCACAGAGAGAGGGTGAGAATGTGGAACTCACTATCACAAAGAGTGGGTGAGAATGTGGAACTCACTATCACAGAGAGTTGGTGAGAATGTGGAACTCACTATCACAGAGAGTGGGTGAGAATGTGGAACTCACTATCACAGAGAGTGGGTGAGAATGTGGAACTCACTATCACAGAGAGTTGGTGAGAATGTGGAACTCACTATCACAGAGAGTGGGTGAGAATGTGGAACTCACTATCACAGGGAGTAGTGAGAATGTGGAACTCACTATCACAGGGAGTGGGTGGGAATGTGGAACTCACTATCACAGGGAGGGTGAGAATGTGGAACTCACTATCACAGGGAGTAGGTGAGAATGTGGAACTCACTATGACAGAGAGTGGGTGACAATGTGGAACTCACTTTCACAGAGAGTGGGTGAGAATGTGGAACTCACTATCACAGAGAGTTGGTGAGAATGTGGAACTCACTATCACAGAGAGTGGGTGAGAATGTGGAACTCACTATCACAGACAGCATTGCGTATGTGGAACTTACTATCACAGAGTGGTGAGAATGTGGAACTCACTTTCACAGAGAGTGGGTGAGAATGTGGACCTCACTATCACAGAGAGTGGGTGAGAATGTGGAACTCACTATCACAGAGAGTTGGTGAGAATGTGGAACTCACTATCACAGAGAGTAGGTGAGAATGTTGAACTCACTATCACAGAGTGGGTGAGAATGAGGAACTCACTATCACAGAGAGTGGGTGAGAATGTGGAACTCACTATCACAGAGAGTTGGTGAGAATGTGGAACTCACTATCACAGACAGCATTGCATATGTGGAACTCACTATCACAGAGAGAGGGTGAGAATCTGGATCTCACTATAACAGACAGTGGTGAGAATGTGGAACTCACTATCACAGAGAGTGGGTGAGAATGTGGAACACATTATCCCTGAGATTGGTGCGAATGTGCAATTCAATATCACAGAGGTTGATTGAGATTGTGGAACACAGTGTCACAGTGTGTGGTCAGAATGAGGAGCTCATTATCACAGAGAGTAGGTGAGAATGTGGAACTCACTATCACAGACAGCATTGCGTATGTGGAGCTCACTATCACAGAGAGTGGGTGAGAATGTGGAACTCACTATCACAGAGAGAGGGTGAGAATGTGGATCTCACTATCACAGAGAGTGGTGAGAATATAGAATGCCCCGTAACAGAGTGGTGAAAATGAGGAACTCACTATCACAGGGAATGGGTGTGAATGTGGAGCTCACTATCACAGTGAGTGGTGAGAATGTGGAGCTCACTATCACTGAGTAGGTGAGAGTGAGAAACTCACTATCACAGAGAGTGGGTGAGAGTGTGGAACTCACTATCACAGAGAGTGGGTGAGAATGTAGAACTCACTATCACAGGGAGTGGGTGAGAATGTGGAACTCACTATCACAGGGAATGGGTGAGAATGTAGAACTCACTATCACAGAGAATGGGTGAGAATGTGGAACTCACTATCACAGAGAGTGGGTGAGAATGTAGAACTCACTATCACAGAGAGTGGGTGAGCATGTAGAACTCACTATCACAGAGAGTGGGTGAGAATGTAGAACTCACTATCACAGAGAGTGGGTGAGAATGTGGAACTCACTATCACAGAGAGTGGTGAGAATGTGGAACTCACTATCACAGAGAGTGGGTGAGAATGTAGAACTCACTATCACAGAGAGTGGGTGAGAATGTAGAACTCACTATCACAGAGAGTGGGTGAGAATGTAGAACTCACTATCCCAGAGAGTGGGTGAGAATGTGGATCTCACTATCACAGAGAGTAGTGAGAATATAGAATGCCCCGTAACAGAGTGGTGAAAATGAGGAACTCACTATCACAGGGAATGGGTGTGAATGTGGAGCTCACTTTCACAGTGAGTGGTGAGAATCTGGAGCTCACTATCACTGAGTAGGTGAGAGTGAGAAACTCACTATCACAGAGAGTGTGTGAGAGTGTGGAACTCACTATCACAGGGAGTGGGTGAGAATGTGGAACTCACTATCACAGGGAGTGGGTGAGAATGTGGAACTCACTATCACAGAGAGTGTGTGAGAATGTGGAACTCACTATCACAGAGAGAGAGTGAGAATGTGGAACTCACTATCACAGAGAGTGGTGAGAATGTGGAACTCACTATCACAGAGAGTGGGTGAGAATGTAGAACTCACTATAACAGAGAGTGGGTGAGAATGTAGAACTCACTATCACAGAGAATGGGTGAGAATGTGGAACTCACTATCACAGAGTGGGTGAGAATGTGGAACTCACTATCACAGAGAGTGGGTGAGAATGTGGAACTCACTATCACAGAGAGTGGGTGAGAATGTGGAACTCACTATCACAGAGACTGGGTGAGACTGTGGAACTCACTATCACAGAGAGTGGGTGAGAATGTGGAACTCACTATCACAGAGAGTGGGTGAGAATGTAGAACTCACTATCACAGAGAGTGGGTGAGAATGTGGAACTCACTATGACAGAGAGTGGGTGAGAATGTGGAACTCACTATCACAGAGAGTGGGTGAGAATGTGGAACTCACTATCACAGAGAGTGGGTGAGAATGTGGAACTCGATATCACAGGGAGTGGGTGAGAATGTGGAACTCACTATCACTGAGAGTGGGTGAGAATGTGGAACTCACTATCACAGAGAGTGGGTGAGAATGTGGAACTCACTATCACAGAGAGTGGGTGAGAATGTGGAACTCACTATCACAGAGGGAGGGTGAGAATGTGGAACTCACTAGCACAGAGAGTGGGTGAGAATGTGGAACTCACTTTCACAGAGAGTGGGTGAGAATGTGGAAGTCACTATCACAGAGAGTTGGTGAGAATGTGGAACTCACTATCACAGAGAGTGGGTGAGAATGTGGAACTCACTATCACAGACAGCATTGCGTATGTGGAACTCACTATCACAGAGTGGTGAGAATGTGGAACTCACTTTCACAGAGAGTGTGTGAGAATGTGGAACTCACTATCACAGAGAGTGGGTGAGAATGTGGAACTCACTATCACAGAGAGTTGGTGAGAATGTGGAACTCACTATCACAGAGAGTAGGTGAGAATGTTGAACTCACTATCACAGAGTGGGTGAGAATGTGGAACTCACTATCACAGAGTGTTGGTGAGAATGTGGAACTCGCTATCACAGAGAGTGGGTGATAACGTGGAACTCACTATCACAGACAGCATTGCATATGTGGAACTCACTATCAGAGAGACAGGGTGAGAATGTGGAACTCACTATCACAAAGAGTGGGTGAGAATGTCGAACTCACTATCACAGAGAGTTGGTGAGAATGTGGAACTCACTATCACAGAGAGTGGGTGAGAATGTGGAACTCACCATCACAGAGAGTGGGTGAGAATGTGGAACTCACTATCACAGAGAGTTGGTGAGAATGTGGAACTCACTATCACAGAGAGTGGGTGAGAATGTGGAACTCACTATCACAGACAGCATTGCATATGTGGAACTCACTATCACAGAGAGAGGGTGAGAATCTGGATCTCACTATAACAGACAGTGGTGAGAATGTGGAACTCACTATCACAGAGAGTGGGTGAGAATGTGGAACTCACTATCACAGAGTGGGTGATAATGTGGAACACATTATCCCAGGGATTGGTGCGAATGTGCAATTCAATATCACAGAGGTTGATTGAGATTGTGGAACACAGTGTCACAGTGTGTGGTCAGAATGAGGAGCTCATTATCACAGAGAGTAGGTGAGAATGTGGAACTCACTATCACAGACAGCATTGCGTATGTGGAGCTCACTATAACAGAGAGTGGGTGAGAATGTGGATCTCACTATCACAGAGAGTGGTGAGAATATAGAATGCCCCGTAACAGAGTGGTGAAAATGAGGAACTCACTATCACAGGGAATGGGTGTGAATGTGGAGCTCACTATCACAGTGAGTGGTGAGAATGTGGAGCTCACTATCACTGAGTAGGTGAGAGTGAGAAACTCACTATCACAGAGAGTGGGTGAGAGTGTGGAACTCACTATCACAGAGACTGGGTGAGAATGTAGAACTCACTATCACAGGGAGTGGGTGAGAATGTGGAACTCACTATCACAGGGAGTGGGTGAGAATGTAGAACTCACTATCACAGAGAATGGGTGAGAATATGGAACTCACTATCACAGAGAATGGGTGAGAATGTGGAACTCACTATCACAGAGTGGTGAGAATGTAGAACTCATTATCACAGAGAGTGGGTGAGAATGTGGAACTCACTATCACAGAGAGTGGTGAGAATGTGGAACTCACTATCACAGAGAGTGGTGAGAATGTGGAAATCACTATCACAGAGAGTGGGTGAGAATGTAGAACTCACTATTACAGAGAGTGGGTGAGAATGGAGAACTCACTATCACAGAGAGTGGGTGAGAATGTGGAACTCACTATCACAGAGTGGTGAGAATGTGGAACTCACTATCACAGAGAGTGGGTGAGAATGTGGAACTCACTATCACAGAGAGTAGTGACAATATAGAATGCCCCGTAACAGAGTGGTGAAAATGAGGAACTCACTATCACAGGGAATGGGTGTGAATGTGGAGCTCACTTTCACAGTGAGTGGTGAGAATGTGGAGCTCAATAAAACTGAGTAGGTGAGAGTGAGAAACTCACTATCACAGAGAGTGTGTGAGAGTGTGGAACTCACTATCACAGGGAGTGGGTGAGAATGTGGAACTCACTATCACAGGGAATGGGTGAGAATGTAGAACTCACTATCACAGAGAATGGGTGAGAATGTGGAACTCACTATCACAGAGAGTGGTGAGGATGTGGAACTCACTATCACAGAGAGTGGGTGAGAATGTAGAACTCACTATCACAGAGAGTGGGTGAGAATGTAGAACTCACTATCACAGAGAGTGGGTGAGAATGTGGAACTCACTATCACAGAGAGTGGGTGAGAATGTGGAACTCACTATCACAGAGAGTGGGTGAAAATGTGGAACTCACTATCACAGGGAGTGTGTGAGAATGTGGAACTCACTATCACAGAGAGTGGGTGAGAATGTGGATCTCACTATCACAGAGAGAGGGTGAGAATGTGGAACTCACTATCACAGAGAGTGGGTGAGAATGTGGAACTCACTTTCACAGAGAGTGGGTGAGAATGTGGAATTCACTATCACAGAGAGTTGGTGAGAATGTGGAACTCACTATCACAGAGAGTGGGTGAGAATGTGGAACTCACTATCACAGACAGCATTGCGTATGTGGAACTCACTATCACATAGTGGTGAGAATGTGGAACTCACTTTCACAGAGAGTGGGTGAGAATGTGGAACTCACTATCACAGAGAGTGGGTGAGAATGTGGAACTCACTATCACAGAGAGTTGGTGAGAATGTGGAACTCACTATCACAGAGAGTAGGTGAGAATGTTGAACTCACTATCACAGAGTGGGTGAGAATGTGGAACTCACTATCACAGAGAGTTGGTGAGAATGTGGAACTCACTATCACAGAGAGTGTGTGAGAATGTGGAACTCACTATCACAGACAGCATTGCATATGTGGAACTCACTATCACAGAGAGAGGGTGAGAATGTGGAACTCACTATCACAAAGAGTGGGTGAGAATGTGGAACTCACTATCACAGAGAGTTGGTGAGAATGTGGAACTCACTATCACAGAGAGTGGGTGAGAATGTGGAACTCACTATCACAGAGAGTGGGTGAGAATGTGGAACTCACTATCACAGAGAGTTGGTGAGAATGTGGAACTCACTATCACAGAGAGTGGGTGAGAATGTGGAACTCACTATCACAGACAGCATTGCATATGTGGAACTCACTATCACAGAGAGAGGGTGAGAATCTGGATCTCACTATAACAGACAGTGGTGAGAATGTGGAACTCACTATCACAGAGAGTGGGTGAGAATGTGGAACTCACTATCACAGACTGGGTGAGAATGTGGAACACATTATCCCAGGGATTGGTGCGAATGTGCAATTCAATATCACAGAGGTTGATTGAGATTGTGGAACACAGTGTCACAGTGTGTGGTCAGAAAGAGGAGCTCATTATCACAGAGAGTAGGTGAGAATGTGGAACTCACTATCACAGAGAGAGGGTGAGAATGTGGATCTCACTATCACAGAGAGTGGTGAGAATATAGAATGCCCTGTAACAGAGTGGTGAAAATGAGGAACTCACTATCACAGGGAATGGGTGTGAATGTGGAGCTCACTATCAGAGTGAGTGGTGAGAATGTGGAGCTCACTATCACTGAGTAGGTGAGAGTGAGAAACTCACTATCACAGAGAGTGGGTGAGAGTGTGGAACTCACTATCACAGAGAGTGGGTGAGAATGTAGAACTCACTATCACAGGGAGTGGGTGAGAATGTGGAACTCACTATCACAGGGAGTGGGTGAGAATGTAGAACTCACTATCACAGAGAATGGGTGAGAATGTGGAACTCACTATCACAGAGAGTGGTGAGAATGTGGAACTCACTATCACAGAGAGTGGGTGAGAATGTAGAACTCACTATCACACAGAGTGGGTGAGAATGTAGAACTCACTATCACAGAGAGTGGGTGAGAATGTAGAACTCACTATCACAGAGAGATGGTGAGAATGTGGATCTCACTATCACAGAGAGTAGTGAGAATATAGAATGCCCCGTAACAGAGTGGTGAAAATGAGGAACTCACTATCACAGGGAATCTGTGTGAATGTGGAGCTCACTATCACAGTGAGTGGTGAGAATGTGGAACTCACTATCACTGAGTAGGTGAGAGTGAGAAACTCACTATCACAGAGAGTGGGTGAGAGTGTGGAACTCACTATCACAGGGAGTGGGTGAGAATGTGGAACTCACTATCACAGGGAGTGGGTGAGAATGTAGAACTCACTATCACAGAGAATGGGTGAGAATGTGGAACTCACTATCACAGAGAGTGGAGAGAATGTGGAACTCACTATCACAGAGAATGGGTGAGAATGTAGAACTCACTATCACAGAGAGTGGGTGAGAATGTAGAACTCACTATCACAGAGAGTGGGTGAGAATGTAGAACTCACTATCACAGAGAGTGGGTGAGAATGTGGATCTCACTATCACAGAGAGTGTGTGAGAATGTGGAACTCACTATCACAGAGAGTGGGTGAGAATGTGGAACTCACTATCACAGAGAGTGGTGAGAATGTGGAACTCACTATCACAGAGAGTGGGTGAGAATGTGGAACTCACTATCACAGAGTGGGTGAGAATGTGGAACTCACTATCACAGAGAGTGGGTGAGAATGTGGAACTCACTATCACAGAGAGTGGGTGAGAATGTGGAACTCACTATCACAGAGAGTGGGTGAGAATGTGGAACTCACTATCACAGAGAGTGGGTGAGAATGTGGAACTCACTAACACAGAGAGTGGCTGAGAATGTGGAACTCACTATCACAGAGAGTGGGTGAGAATGTGGAACTCACTATCACAGAGAGTGGGTGAGAATGTGGAACTCACTATCACAGAGAGTGGGTGCGAATGTGGAACTCACTATCACAGAGTGGGTGAGAATGTGGAACTCACTATCACAGAGAGTGGGTGAGAATGTGGAACTCACTATCACAGAGAGTGGGTGAGAATGTGGAACTCACTATCACAGAGAGTGGTTGAGAATGTGGAACTCACTATCACAGAGAGTGGGTGAGAATGTGGAACTCACTATCACAGAGTGGGTGAGAATGTGGAACTCACTATCACAGAGAGTGGGTGAGAATGTAGAACTCACTATCACAGAGAGTGGGTGAGAATGTGGAACTCACTATCACAGAGAGTGGTTGAGAATGTGGGACTCACTATCACAGAGAGTGGTTGAGAATGTGGAACTCACTATCACAGAGAATGGGTGAGAATGTGGAACTCACTATCACAGAGAGTGGGTGAGAATGTGGAACTCACTATCACAGGGAGTGGTGAGAATGTGGAACTCACTATCACAGAGTGGGTGAGAATGTGGAGAACTCACTATCACAGAGTGGGTGAGAATGTGGAACTCACTATCACAGAGAGTGGGTGAGAATGTGGAACTCACTATCACCGAGAGTCGGTGAGAATGTAGAACTCACTATCACAGAGAGTGGGTGAGAATGTGGAACTCACTATCACAGAGAGTGGCTGAGAATGTGGAACTCACTATCACAGAGAGTGGGTGAGAATGTGCAACTCACTATCACAGAGAGTGGGTGAGAATGTGGAACTCACTATCACAGAGAGTGGGTGAGAATGTGGAACTCACTATCACAGAGAGTGGGTGAGAATGTGGAACTCACTATCACAGAGAGTGGTTGAGAATGTGGGACTCACTATCACAGAGAGTGGTTGAGAATGTGGAACTCACTATCACAGAGAGTGGTTGAGAATGTGGGACTCACTATCACAGAGAGTGGTTGAGAATGTGGAACTCACTATCACAGAGAATGGGTGAGAATGTGGAACTCACTATCACAGAGAGTGGTGAGAATGTGGAACTCACTATCACAGAGAGTGTTGAGAATGTGGAACTCACTATCACAGAGAGTGGTTGAGAATGTGGAACTCACTATCACAGAGAGTGGTGAGAATGTGGAACTCACTATCACAGAGAGTGGGTGAGAATGTGGAACTCACTATCACAGAGAGTGGTGAGAATGTGGAACTCACTATCACAGAGAGAGGGTGAGAATGTGGAACTCACTATCACAGAGAGTCGGTGAGAATGTAGAACTCACTATCACAGAGAGTGGGTGAGAATGTGGAACTCACTTTCACAGAGAGTGGGTGAGAATGTGGAACTCACAATCACAGAGAGTGGTTGAGAATGTGGAACTCACTATCACAGAGAGTGGGTGAGAATGTAGAACTCACTATCACAGAGAGTCGGTGAGAATGTAGAACTCACTTTCACAGAGAGTGGGTGAGAATGTGGAACTCACTATCACAGAGAGTGGGTGAGAATGTGGAACTCACTATCACAGAGAGTGGGTGAGAATGTGGAACTCACTATCACAGAGAGTGGTTGAGAATGTGGAACTCACTATCACAGATAGTGGGTGAAAATGTAGAACTCACTATGACAGGGAATAGGTGTGAATGTGGAACTCACTATCACAGAGAGTGGGTGAGAATGTGGAACTCACTATCACAGAGAGTGGGTGAGAATGTATAACTCACTATCACAGAGAGTGGGTGAGAATGTGGAACTCACTATCACAGAGAGTCGGTGAGAATGTGGAACTCACTATCACAGAGAGTGGGTGGGAATGTGGAACTCACTATCACAGAGAGTGGTTGAGAATGTGGAACTCACTATCACAGATAGTGGGTGAGAATTTAGAACTCACTATGACAGGGAATAGGTGTGAATGTGGAACTCACTATCACAGAGAGTGGGTGAGAATGTGGAACTCACTATCACAGAGAGTGGGTGAGAATGTGTAACTCAGTATCACAAACAGCATTGCGTATGTGGAACTCACTTTCAGAGTGGTGAGAAAATGGAACACCCTGTAACGGACAGTGGTGAGAATGTGGAAATCTCTATCACAGAGAGTGGGTGAGAATGTGGAACTCACTATCACAGAGAGAGGGTGAGAATGTGGAACTCACTATCACGGAGTGGGTGAAAATGTGGAACTCACTATCACAGAGAGTGGGTGAGAATGTGGAACTCACTATCACAGAGAGTGGGTGAGAATGTGGAACTCACTATCACAGAGAAAGGGTGAGAATGTGGATCTCACTATCACTGAGAGTGGGTGAGAATGTGGAACTCACTATCACAGAGAGTGGGTGAGAATGTGGAACTCACTATCACAGAGAGTGGGTGAGAATGTGGAACTCACTATCACAGAGAGTGGGTGAGAATGTGGATCTCACTATCACAGAGAGTGGGTGAGAATGTGGAACTCACTATCACAGAGAGTGGATGAGAATGTGGAACTCACTATCACAGAGAGTGTGTGAGAATGTGGAACTCACTATCACAGAGAGTGGGTGAGAATGTGGA
The DNA here is from genome assembly GCA_026770705.1 of Isurus oxyrinchus. NCBI lineage: Eukaryota > Metazoa > Chordata > Chondrichthyes > Lamniformes > Lamnidae > Isurus > Isurus oxyrinchus. The sequence continues at coordinate 117,964 of JANJGN010001314.1, forward strand.
ACTCACTATCACAGAGAGAGGGTGAGAATGTGGAGCTCACTATCACAGAGAGTGGGTGAGAATGTGGATCTCACTATCACAGAGAGTAGGTGAGAATGTTGAACTCATTATCACAGAGAGTGGGTGAGAATGTGGAACTCACTATCACAGAGAGTGGGTGAGAATGTGGAACTCACTATCACAGAGAGAGGGTGAGAATGTGGAGCTCACTATCACAGGGAGTGGGTGAGAATGTGGAAATCACTATCATAGAGAGTGGGTGAGAATGTGGAACTCACTATCACAGAGGGTGGGTGAGAATGTGGAACTCACTATCACAGAGAGTGGGTGAGAATGTGGAACTCACTATCACAGAGAGTGGGTGAGAATGTAGAACTCACTATCACAGAGAGTGGGTGAGAATGTGTAACTCACTATCACAGAGAGTGGGTGAGAATGTGGAACTCACTATCACAGAGAGTGGGTGAGAATGTGGAACTCACTATCACAGAGAGTGGGTGAGACTGTGGAACTCACTATCACAGAGAGTGGGTGAGAATGTGGAACTCACTATCACAGAGAGTGGGTGAGAATGTGGAACTCACTATCACAGAGAGTGGGTGAGAATGTAGAACTCACTGTCACAGAGAGTGGATGAGAATGTAGAACTCACTATCACAGAGAGTGTGTGAGAATGTGGAACTCACTATCACAGAGAGTGGGTGAGAATGTGGAACTCACTATCACAGAGAGTGGGTGAGAATGTAGAACTCACTATGACAGGGAATAGGTGTGAATGTGGAACTCACTATCACAGAGAGTGGGTGAGAATGTGGAACTCACTATCACAGAGAGTGGGTGAGAATGTGGAACTCACTATCACAGAGAGTGGGTGAGAATGTAGAACTCGCTATGACAGGGAATAGGTGTGAATGTGGAACTCACTATCACAGAGAGTGGGTGAGAATGTAGAACTCACTATGACAGGGAATAGGTGTGAATGTGGAACTCACTATCACAAACAGCATTGCGTATGTGGAACTCACTTTCAGAGTGGTGAGAAAATGGAACACCCTGTCACGGACAGTGGTGAGAATGAGGAAATCACTATCACAGAGAGTGGGTGAGAATGTGGAACTCACTATCACAGAGAGTGGGTGAGAATGTGGAACTCATTATCCCAGAGAGTGGGTGAGAATGTGGAACTCACTATCACAGAGAGTGGGTGAGAATGTGGAACTCACTATCACAGAGAGTGGATGAGAATGTGGAACTCACTATCACAGAGAGTGGGTGAGAATGTGGAACTCACTATCACTGAGAGTGGGTGAGAATGTGGAACTCACTATCACCGAGAGTGGGTGAGAATGTGGAACTCACTATCACAGAGAGTGGGTGAGACTGTGGAACTCACTATCACAGAGAGTGGGTGAGAATGTGGAACTCACTATCACAGAGAGTGGGTGAGAATGTGGAACTCACTATCACAGAGAGTGGGTGAGAATGTAGAACTCACTATCACAGAGAGTGGGTGAGAATGTAGAACTCACTATCACAGAGAGTGGGTGAGAATGTGGAACTCACTATCACAGAGAGTGGGTGAGAATGTGGAACTCACTATCACAGAGAGTAGGTGAGAATGTGGAACTCACTATCACAGAGAGTGGGTGAGAATGTGGAACTCACTATCACAGAGAGTGGGTGAGAATGTGGAGCTTACTATCACAGAGAGTGGGTGAGAATGTGGAACTCACTATCTCAGAGAGAGGGTGAGAATCTGGATCTCACTATCACAGAGAGTGGGTGAGAATGTGGAACTCACTATCACAGAGAGTGGGTGAGAATGTGGAACTCACTATCACAGAGAGTGTGTGAGAATGTGGAGCTCACTATCACAGGGAGTGGGTGAGAATGTGGAAATCACTATCATAGAGAGTGGGTGAGAATGTGGAACTCACTATCACAGAGGGTGGGTGAGAATGTGGAACTCACTATCACAGAGAGTGGGTGAGAATGTGGAACTCACTATCACAGAGCGTGGGTGAGAATGTAGAACTCACTATCACAGAGAGTGGGTGAGAATGTGTAACTCACTATCACAGAGAGTGGGTGAGAATGTGGAACTCACTATCACAGAGAGTGGGTGAGAATGTGGAACTCACTATCACAGAGAGTGGGTGAGACTGTGGAACTCACTATCACAGAGAGTGGGTGAGAATGTGGAACTCACTATCACAGAGAGTGGGTGAGAATGTGGAACTCACTATCACAGAGAGTGGGTGAGAATGTAGAACTCACTGTCACAGAGAGTGGATGAGAATGTAGAACTCACTATCACAGAGAGTGTGTGAGAATGTGGAACTCACTATCACAGAGAGTGGGTGAGAATGTGGAACTCACTATCACAGAGAGTGGGTGGGAATGTAGAACTCACTATGACAGGGAATAGGTGTGAATGTGGAACTCACTATCACAGAGAGTGGGTGAGAATGTGGAACTCACTATCACAGAGAGTGGGTGAGAATGTGGAACTCACTATCACAGAGAGTGGGTGAGAATGTAGAACTCGCTATGACAGGGAATAGGTGTGAATGTGGAACTCACTATCACAGAGAGTGGGTGAGAATGTAGAACTCACTATGACAGGGAATAGGTGTGAATGTGGAACTCACTATCACAAACAGCATTGCGTATGTGGAACTCACTTTCAGAGTGGTGAGAAAATGGAACACCCTGTCACGGACAGTGGTGAGAATGAGGAAATCACTATCACAGAGAGTGGGTGAGAATGTGGAACTCACTATCACAGAGAGTGGGTGAGAATGTGGAACTCATTATCCCAGAGAGTGGGTGAGAATGTGGAACTCACTATCACAGAGAGTGGGTGAGAATGTGGAACTCACTATCACAGAGAGTGGATGAGAATGTGGAACTCACTATCACAGAGAGTGGGTGAGAATGTGGAACTCACTATCACTGAGAGTGGGTGAGAATGTGGAACTCACTATCACCGAGAGTGGGTGAGAATGTGGAACTCACTATCACAGAGAGTGGGTGAGACTGTGGAACTCACTATCACAGAGAGTGGGTGAGAATGTGGAACTCACTATCACAGAGAGTGGGTGAGAATGTGGAACTCACTATCACAGAGAGTGGGTGAGAATGTAGATCTCACTATCACAGAGAGTGGGTGAGAATGTAGAACTCACTATCACAGAGAGTGGGTGAGAATGTGGAACTCACTATCACAGAGAGTGGGTGAGAATGTGGAACTCACTATCACAGAGAGTAGGTGAGAATGTGGAACTCACTATCACAGAGAGTGGGTGAGAATGTGGAACTCACTATCACAGAGAGTGGGTGAGAATGTAGAACTCACTATGACAGGGAATAGGTGTGAATGTGGAACTCACTATCACAGAGAGTGGGTGAGAATGTGGAACTCACTATCACAGAGAGTGGGTGAGAATGTGGAACTCACTATCACAGAGAGTGGGTGAGAATGTGGAACTCACTATCACAGAGAGTGGGTGAGAATGTGGAACTCACTATCACAGAGAGTGGGTGAGAATGTGGAACTCACTATCACAGAGAGTGGGTGAGAATGTGGAACTCACTATCACAGAGAGTGGTGAGAATGTGGAACTCACTATCACAGAGAGTGGGTGAGAATGTGGAACTCACTATCACAGAGAGTGGGTGAGAATGTGGAACTCACTATCACAGAGAGTGGGTGAGAATGTGGAACTCACTATCACAGAGAGTGGGTGAGAATGTAGAACTCACTATCACAGAGAGTGGGTGAGAATGTAGAACTCACTATCACAGAGAGTGGGTGAGAATGTGGAACTCACTATCACAGAGAGTGGATGAGAATGTGGAACTCACTATCACAAACAGCATTGCGTATGTGGAACTCACTTTCAGAGTGGTGAGAAAATGGAACACCCTGTCACGGACAGTGGTGAGAATGAGGAAATCACTATCACAGAGAGTGGGTGAGAATGTGGAACTCACTATCACAGAGAGTGGGTGAGAATGTGGAACTCACTATCACAGAGAGTGGGTGAGAATGTGGAGCTCCCTGTCACAGAGAGTGGGTGAGAATGTGGAACTCACTGTCACAGAGAGTGGTGAGAATGTGGAACTCACTATCACAGAGAGTGGGTGAGAATGTGGAACTCATTATCCCAGAGAGTGGGTGAGAATGTGGAACTCACTATCACAGAGAGTGGGTGAGAATGTGGAACTCACTATCACAGAGAGTGGGTGAGAATGTGGAACTCACTATCCCAGAGAGTGGGTGAGAATGTGGAACTCACTATCACAGAGAGTGGGTGAGAATGTGGAACTCACTATCACAGAGAGAGGGTGAGAATGTGGATCTCACTATCACAGAGAGTAGGTGAGAATGTTGAACTCACTATCACAGAGAGTGGGTGAGAATGTGGAACTCACTATCACAGAGAGTGGGTGAGAATGTGGAACTCAGTATCACAGAGAGTGGGTGAGAATGTGGAACTCACTATCACAGAGAGTGGGTGAGAATGTGGAACTCACTATCACAGAGAGTGGGTGAGAATGTGGAACTCACTATCACAGGGAGTGGGTGAGAATGTGGAAATCACTATCACAGAGAGTGGGTGAGAATGTGGAACTCACTATCACAGAGGGTGGGTGAGAATGTGGAACTCACTATCACAGAGAGTGGGTGAGAATGTGGAACTCACTATCACAGAGAGTGGGTGAGAATGTAGAACTCACTATCACAGAGAGTGGGTGAGAATGTAGAACTCACTATCACAGTGAGTGGGTGAGAATGTGGAACTCACTATCACAGAGAGTGGGTGAGAATGTGGAACTCACTATCACAGAGAGTGTGTGAGAATGTGGAACTCACTATCACAGAGAGTGGGTGAGACTGTGGAACTCACTATCACAGAGAGTGGGTGAGATTGTGGAACTCACTATCACAGAGAGTGGGTGAGAATGTGGAACTCACTATCACAGAGAGTGGGTGAGAATGTAGAACTCACTATGACAGAGAGTGGGTGAGAATGTAGAACTCACTATCACAGAGAGTGGGTGAGAATGTGGAACTCACTATCACAAGAGAGTGGGTGAGAATGTGGAACTCACTATCACAGAGAGTGGGTGAGAATGTAGAACTCACTATGAAAGGGAATAGGTGTGAATGTGGAACTCACTATCACAGAGAGTGGGTGAGAATGTGGAACTCACTATCGCAGAGAGTGGGTGAGAATGTGGAACTCACTATCACAGAGAGTGGGTGAGAATGTAGAACTCACTATGACAGGGAATAGGTGTGAATGTGGAACTCACTATCACAGAGAGTGGGTGTGAATGTGGAACTCACTATCACAGAGGGTGGGCGAGAATGTAGAACTCACTATGACAGGGAATAGGTGTGAATGTGGAACTCACTATCACAAACAGCATTGCGTATGTGGAACTCACTTTCAGAGTGGTGAGAAAATGGAACACCCTGTCACGGAAAGTGGTGAGAATGAGGAAATCACTATCACAGAGAGTGGGTGAGAATGTGGAACTCACTATCACAGAGAGTGGGTAAGAATGTGGAACTCACTATCACAGAGAGTGGGTGAGAATGTGGAACTCACTATCACAGAGTGTGGGTGAGAATGTGGAACTCACTATCACAGAGAGTGGGTGAGAATGTGGAACTCACTATCACAGACTGGGTGAGAATGTGGAACTCACTATCACGGAGAGTGGGTGAGAATGTGGAACTCACTATCACAGAGAGTGGGTGAGACTGTGGAACTCACTATCACAGAGAGTGGGTGAGAATGTGGAACTCACTATCACAGAGAGTGGGTGAGAATGTGGAACTCACTATCACAGAGAGTGGGTGAGAATGTAGAACTCACTATGACAGAGAGTGGGTGAGAATGTGGAACTCACTATCACAAGAGAGTGGGTGAGAATGTGGAACTCACTATCACAGAGAGTGGGTGAGAATGTGGAACTCACTATCACAGAGAGTTGGTGAGAATGTGGAACTCACTATCACAGAGAGTGGGTGAGAATGTGGAACTCACTATCACAGACAGCATTGCGTATGTGGAACTCACTATCACAGAGTGGTGAGAATGTGGAACTCACTTTCACAGGGAGTGGGTGAGAATGTGGAACTCACTATCACAGAGAGTGTGTGAGAATGTGGAACTCACTATCACAGAGAGTTGGTGAGAATGTGGAACTCACTATCACAGAGAGTAGGTGAGAATGTTGAACTCACTATCACAGAGTGGGTGAGAATGTGGAACTCACTATCACAGAGAGTGGGTGAGAATGTGGAACTCACTATGACAGACAGCATTGCATATGTGGAACTCACTATCACAGAGAGACGGTGAGAATGTGGAACTCACTATCACAAAGAGTGGGTGAGAATGTGGAACTCACTATCACAGAGAGTTGGTGAGAATGTGGAACTCACTATCACAGAGAGTGGGTGAGAATGTGGAACTCACTATCACAGAGAGTTGGTGAGAATGTGGAACTCACTATCACAGAGAGTGGGTGAGAATGTGGAACTCACTATCACAGACAGCATTGCATATGTGGAACTCACTATCACAGAGAGAGGGTGAGAATCTGGATCTCACTATAACAGACAGTGGTGAGAATGTGGAACTCACTATCACAGAGAGTGGGTGAGAATGTGGAACTCACTATCACAGAGTGGGTGAGAATGTGGAACACATTATCCCAGGGATTGGTGCGAATGTGCAATTCAATATCACAGAGGTTGATTGAGATTGTGGAACACAGTGTCACAGTGTGTGGTCAGAAAGAGGAGCTCATTATCACAGAGAGTAGGTGAGAATGTGGAACTCACTATCACAGACAGCATTGCGTATGTGGAGCTCACTATCACAGAGAGTGGGTGAGAATGTGGAACTCACTATCACAGAGAGAGGGTGAGAATGTGGATCTCACTATCACAGAGAGTGGTGAGAATATAGAATGCCCTGTAACAGAGTGGTGAAAATGAGGAACTCACTATCACAGGGAATGGGTGTGAATGTGGAGCTCACTATCAGAGTGAGTGGTGAGAATGTGGAGCTCACTATCACTGAGTAGGTGAGAGTGAGAAACTCACTATCACAGAGAGTGGGTGAGAGTGTGGAACTCACTATCACAGAGAGTGGGTGAGAATGTAGAACTCACTATCACAGGGAGTGGGTGAGAATGTGGAACTCTCTATCACAGGGAGTGGGTGAGAATGTAGAACTCACTATCACAGAGAATGGGTGAGAATGTGGAACTCACTATCACAGAGAGTGGTGAGAATGTGGAACTCACTATCACAGAGAGTGGGTGAGAATGTAGAACTCACTATCACAGAGAGTGGGTGAGAATGTAGAACTCACTATCACAGAGAGTGGGTGAGAATGTAGAACTCACTATCACAGAGAGATGGTGAGAATGTGGATCTCACTATCACAGAGAGTAGTGAGAATATAGAATGCCCCGTAACAGAGTGGTGAAAATGAGGAACTCACTATCACAGGGAATCTGTGTGAATGTGGAGCTCACTATCACAGTGAGTGGTGAGAATGTGGAGCTCACTATCACTGAGTAGGTGGGAGTGAGAAACTCACTATCACAGAGAGTGGGTGAGAGTGTTGAACTCACTATCACAAAGAGTGGGTGAGAATGTGGAACTCACTATCACAGGGAGTGGGTGAGAATGTAGAACTCACTATCACAGAGAATGGGTGAGAATGTGGAACTCACTATCACAGAGAGTGGTGAGAATGTGGAACTCACTATCACAGAGAGTGGGTGAGAATGTGGAACTCACTATCACAGAGAGTGGGTGAGAATGTGGAACTCACTATCACATAGAGTGGGTGAGACTGTGGAACTCACTATCACAGAGAGTGGGTGAGAATGTGGAACTCACTATCACAGAGAGTGGGTGAGAATGTGGAACTCACTATCACAGAGAGTGGGTGAGAATGTGGAACTCACTATCACAGAGAGTGGGTGAGAATGTGGAACTCACTATCACAGAGAATGGGTGAGAATGTGGAACTCACTATCACAGAGAGTGGTGAGAATGTGGAACTCACTATCACAGAGAGTGGGTGAGAATGTAGAACTCACTATCACAGAGAGTGGGTGAGAATGTAGAACTCACTATCACAGAGAGTGGGTTAGAATGTAGAACTCACTATCAAAGAGAGTGGGTGAGAATGTGGAACTCACTATCACAGAGAGTGGGTGAGAATGTAGAACTCACTATCACAGACAGCATTGCGTATGTGGAACTCACTATCACAGAGAGTGGGTGAGAATGTGGAACTCACTATCACAGAGAGTGGGTGAGAATGTGGAACTCACTATCACAGAGAGTGGGTGAGAATGTGGAACTCACTATCACAGAGATTGTGTGAGAATGTAGAACTCACTATGACAGGGACTAGGTGTGAATGTGGAACTCACTATCACAGAGAGTGGGTGAGAATGTGGAACTCACTATCACAGAGAGAGGGTGAGAATGTGGAACTCACTATCACAGAGAGTGGGTGAGAATGTGGAACTCACTATCACAGAGATTGTGTGAGAATGTAGAACTCACTATGACAGGGACTAGGTGTGAATGTGGATCTCACTATCACAGAGAGTGGGTGAGAATGTGGAACTCACTATCACAGAGAGAGGGTGAGAATGTGGAACTCACTATCACAGAGAGTGGGTGAGAATGTGGAACTCACTATCACAGAGAGTGGGTGAGAATGTAGAACTCACTATGACAGGGAATCGGTGTGAATGTGGACCTCACTATCACAGAGAGTGGGTGAGAATGTAGAACTCACTATGACAGGGAATAGGTGTGAATGTGGAACTCACTATCACAGAGAGTGGGTGAGAATGTGTAACTCAGTATCACAAACAGCATTGCGTATGTGGAACTCACTTTCAGAGTGGTGAGAAAATGGAACACCCTGTAACGGACAGTGGTGAGAATGTGGAAATCACTATCACAGAGAATGGGTGAGAATGTGGAACTCACTATCACAGAGAGTGGGTGAGAATGTGGAACTCACTATCACAGAGAGTGGGTGAGAATGTGGAACTCACTATCACAGAGAGTGGGTGGTAATGTGGAACTCACTATCACAGAGAGTGGGTGTGAATGTGGAACTCACTATCACAGAGAGTGGGTGAGAATGTGGAACTCACTATCACAGAGAGTGGGTGAGAATGTGGAACTCACTATCACAGGGAGTGTGTGAGAATGTGGAACTCAATATCACAGAGAGTGGGTGAGAATGTGGAGCTTACTATCACAGAGAGTGGGTGAGAATGAGGAACTCACTATCACAGAGAGAGGGTGAGAATGTGGATCTCACTATCACTGAGAGTGGGTGAGAATGTGGAACTCACTATCACAGAGAGTGGGTGAGAATGTGGAACTCACTATCACAGAGAGTGGGTGAGAATGTGGATCTCACTATCACAGAGAGTGGGTGAGAATGTGGAACTCACTATCACAGAGAGTGGATGAGAATGTGGAACTCACTATCACAGAGAGTGGGTGAGAATGTGGAGCTTACTATCACAGAGAGTGGGTGAGAATGTGGATCTCACTATCACAGGGAGTGGGTGAGAATGTGGAAATCACTATCACAGAGAGAGGGTGAGAATGTGGATCTCACTATCACAGAGAGTAGGTGAGAATGTTGAACTCACTATCACAGAGAGTGGGTGAGAATGTGGAACTCACTATCACAGAGAGTGGGTGAGAATGTGGAACTCACTATCACAGAGAGAGTGTGAGAATGTGGAGCTCACTATCACAGGGAGTGGGTGAGAATGTGGAAATCACTATCACAGAGAGTGGGTGAGAATGTGGAACTCACTATCACAGAGGGTGGGTGAGAATGTGGAACTCACTATCACAGAGAGTGGGTGAGAATGTGGAACTCACTATCACAGAGAGTGGGTGAGAATGTAGAACTCACTATCACAGAGAGCGGGTGAGAATGTAGAACTCACTATCACAGAGAGTGGGTGAGAATGTGGAACTCACTATCACTGAGAGTGGGTGAGAATGTGGAACTCACTATCACAGAGAATGGGTGAGAATGTGGAAATCACTATCACAGAGAGTGGGTGAGACTGTGGAACTCACTATCACAGAGAGGGGGTGAGAATGTGGAACTCACTATCACAGAGAGTGGGTGAGAATGTGGAACTCACTATCACAGAGAGTGGGTGAGAATGTAGAACTCACTATCACAGAGAGTTGGTGAGAATGTAGAACTCACTATCACCGAGAGTGGGTGAGAATGTGGAACTCACTATCACAGAGAGTGGGTGAGAATGTGGAACTCACTATCACATAGAGTGGGTGAGAATGTAGAACTCACTATGACAGGGAATAGGTGTGAATGTGGAACTCACTATCACAGAGAGTGGGTGAGAATGTGGAACTCACTATCACAGAGTTTGGGTGAGAATGTGGAACTCACTATCACAGAGAGTGGGTGAGAATGTAGAACTCACTATGACAGGGAATAGGTGTGAATGTGGAACTCACTATCACAGAGAGTGGGTGAGAATGTAGAACTCACTATGACAGGGAATAGGTGTGAATGTGGAACTCACTATCACAAACAGCATTGCGTATGTGGAACTCACTTTCAGAGTGGTGAGAAAATGGAACACCCTGTCACGGACAGTGGTGAGAATGAGGAAATCACTATCACAGAGAGTGGGTGAGAATGTGGAACTCACTATCACAGAGAGTGGGTGAGAATGTGGAACTCACTATCACAGAGAGTGGGTGAGAATGTAGAACTCACTATCACAGAGAGATGGTGAGAATGTGGATCTCACTATCACAGAGAGTAGTGAGAATATAGAATGCCCCGTAACAGAGTGGTGAAAATGAGGAACTCACTATCACAGGGAATCTGTGTGAATGTGGAGCTCACTATCACAGTGAGTGGTGAGAATGTGGAGCTCACTATCACTGAGTAGGTGGGAGTGAGAAACTCACTATCACAGAGAGTGGGTGAGAGTGTTGAACTCACTATCACAAAGAGTGGGTGAGAATGTGGAACTCACTATCACAGGGAGTGGGTGAGAATGTAGAACTCACTATCACAGAGAATGGGTGAGAATGTGGAACTCACTATCACAGAGAGTGGTGAGAATGTGGAACTCACTATCACAGAGAGTGGGTGAGAATGTGGAACTCACTATCACAGAGAGTGGGTGAGAATGTGGAACTCACTATCACATAGAGTGGGTGAGACTGTGGAACTCACTATCACAGAGAGTGGGTGAGAATGTGGAACTCACTATCACAGAGAGTGGGTGAGAATGTGGAACTCACTATCACAGAGAGTGGGTGAGAATGTGGAACTCACTATCACAGAGAGTGGGTGAGAATGTGGAACTCACTATCACAGAGAATGGGTGAGAATGTGGAACTCACTATCACAGAGAGTGGTGAGAATGTGGAACTCACTATCACAGAGAGTGGGTGAGAATGTAGAACTCACTATCACAGAGAGTGGGTGAGAATGTAGAACTCACTATCACAGAGAGTGGGTTAGAATGTAGAACTCACTATCAAAGAGAGTGGGTGAGAATGTGGAACTCACTATCACAGAGAGTGGGTGAGAATGTAGAACTCACTATCACAGACAGCATTGCGTATGTGGAACTCACTATCACAGAGAGTGGGTGAGAATGTGGAACTCACTATCACAGAGAGTGGGTGAGAATGTGGAACTCACTATCACAGAGAGTGGGTGAGAATGTGGAACTCACTATCACAGAGATTGTGTGAGAATGTAGAACTCACTATGACAGGGACTAGGTGTGAATGTGGAACTCACTATCACAGAGAGTGGGTGAGAATGTGGAACTCACTATCACAGAGAGAGGGTGAGAATGTGGAACTCACTATCACAGAGAGTGGGTGAGAATGTGGAACTCACTATCACAGAGATTGTGTGAGAATGTAGAACTCACTATGACAGGGACTAGGTGTGAATGTGGATCTCACTATCACAGAGAGTGGGTGAGAATGTGGAACTCACTATCACAGAGAGAGGGTGAGAATGTGGAACTCACTATCACAGAGAGTGGGTGAGAATGTGGAACTCACTATCACAGAGAGTGGGTGAGAATGTAGAACTCACTATGACAGGGAATCGGTGTGAATGTGGACCTCACTATCACAGAGAGTGGGTGAGAATGTAGAACTCACTATGACAGGGAATAGGTGTGAATGTGGAACTCACTATCACAGAGAGTGGGTGAGAATGTGTAACTCAGTATCACAAACAGCATTGCGTATGTGGAACTCACTTTCAGAGTGGTGAGAAAATGGAACACCCTGTAACGGACAGTGGTGAGAATGTGGAAATCACTATCACAGAGAATGGGTGAGAATGTGGAACTCACTATCACAGAGAGTGGGTGAGAATGTGGAACTCACTATCACAGAGAGTGGGTGAGAATGTGAAACTCATTATCCCAGAGAGTGGGTGAGAATGTGGAACTCACTATCACAGAGAGTGGGTGGTAATGTGGAACTCACTATCACAGAGAGTGGGTGTGAATGTGGAACTCACTATCACAGAGAGTGGGTGAGAATGTGGAACTCACTATCACAGAGAGTGGGTGAGAATGTGGAACTCACTATCACAGGGAGTGTGTGAGAATGTGGAACTCAATATCACAGAGAGTGGGTGAGAATGTGGAGCTTACTATCACAGAGAGTGGGTGAGAATGAGGAACTCACTATCACAGAGAGAGGGTGAGAATGTGGATCTCACTATCACTGAGAGTGGGTGAGAATGTGGAACTCACTATCACAGAGAGTGGGTGAGAATGTGGAACTCACTATCACAGAGAGTGGGTGAGAATGTGGATCTCACTATCACAGAGAGTGGGTGAGAATGTGGAACTCACTATCACAGAGAGTGGATGAGAATGTGGAACTCACTATCACAGAGAGTGGGTGAGAATGTGGAGCTTACTATCACAGAGAGTGGGTGAGAATGTGGATCTCACTATCACAGGGAGTGGGTGAGAATGTGGAAATCACTATCACAGAGAGAGGGTGAGAATGTGGATCTCACTATCACAGAGAGTAGGTGAGAATGTTGAACTCACTATCACAGAGAGTGGGTGAGAATGTGGAACTCACTATCACAGAGAGTGGGTGAGAATGTGGAACTCACTATCACAGAGAGAGTGTGAGAATGTGGAGCTCACTATCACAGGGAGTGGGTGAGAATGTGGAAATCACTATCACAGAGAGTGGGTGAGAATGTGGAACTCACTATCACAGAGGGTGGGTGAGAATGTGGAACTCACTATCACAGAGAGTGGGTGAGAATGTGGAACTCACTATCACAGAGAGTGGGTGAGAATGTAGAACTCACTATCACAGAGAGCGGGTGAGAATGTAGAACTCACTATCACAGAGAGTGGGTGAGAATGTGGAACTCACTATCACTGAGAGTGGGTGAGAATGTGGAACTCACTATCACAGAGAATGGGTGAGAATGTGGAAATCACTATCACAGAGAGTGGGTGAGACTGTGGAACTCACTATCACAGAGAGGGGGTGAGAATGTGGAACTCACTATCACAGAGAGTGGGTGAGAATGTGGAACTCACTATCACAGAGAGTGGGTGAGAATGTAGAACTCACTATCACAGAGAGTTGGTGAGAATGTAGAACTCACTATCACCGAGAGTGGGTGAGAATGTGGAACTCACTATCACAGAGAGTGGGTGAGAATGTGGAACTCACTATCACATAGAGTGGGTGAGAATGTAGAACTCACTATGACAGGGAATAGGTGTGAATGTGGAACTCACTATCACAGAGAGTGGGTGAGAATGTGGAACTCACTATCACAGAGTTTGGGTGAGAATGTGGAACTCACTATCACAGAGAGTGGGTGAGAATGTAGAACTCACTATGACAGGGAATAGGTGTGAATGTGGAACTCACTATCACAGAGAGTGGGTGAGAATGTAGAACTCACTATGACAGGGAATAGGTGTGAATGTGGAACTCACTATCACAAACAGCATTGCGTATGTGGAACTCACTTTCAGAGTGGTGAGAAAATGGAACACCCTGTCACGGACAGTGGTGAGAATGAGGAAATCACTATCACAGAGAGTGGGTGAGAATGTGGAACTCACTATCACAGAGAGTGGGTGAGAATGTGGAACTCACTATCACAGAGAGTGGGTGAGAATGTGGAACTCATTATCCCAGAGAGTGGGTGAGAATGTGGAACTCACTATCACAGAGAGTGGGTGAGAATGTGGAACTCACTATCACAGAGAGTGGGTGAGAATGTGGAACTCACTATCCCAGAGAGTGGGTGAGAATGTGGAACTCACTATCACAGAGAGTGGGTGAGAATGTGGAACTCACTATCACAGAGAGTGGGTGAGAATGTGGAACTCACTATCACAGAGAGTGGGTGAGAATGTGGAACTCACTATCACAGAGAGTGGGTGAGAATGTGGAACTCACTATCACAGAGAGTGGGTGAGAATGTGGAACTCACTATCACAGGGAGTGGGTGAGAATGTGGAACTCACTGTCACAGAGAGTGGGTGAGAATGTGGATCTCACTATCACAGAGGGTGGGTGAGAATGTGGAACTCACTATCACAGAGAGTGGGTGAGAATGTGGAACTCACTATCACAGAGAGTGGGTGAGAATGTGGAGCTTACTATCACAGAGAGTGGGTGAGAATGTGGAACTCACTATCTCAGAGAGAGGGTGAGAATCTGGATCTCACTATCACAGAGAGTGGGTGAGAATGTGGAACTCACTATCACAGAGAGTGGGTGAGAATGTGGAACTCACTATCACAGAGAGAGGGTGAGAATGTGGATCTCACTATCACAGGGAGTGGGTGAGAATGTGGAAATCACTATCACAGAGAGAGGGTGAGAATGTGGATCTCACTATCACAGAGAGTAGGTGAGAATGTTGAACTCACTATCACAGAGAGTGGGTGAGAATGTGGAACTCACTATCACAGAGAGTGGGTGAGAATGTGGAACTCTCTATCACAGAGAGAGGGTGAGAATGTGGAGCTCACTATCACAGGGAGTGGGTGAGAATGTGGAACTCACTATCACAGGGAGTGGGTGAGAATGTGGAACTCACTATCACAGGGAGTGGGTGAGAATGTGGAAATCACTATCACTGAGAGTGGGTGAGAATGTGGAAATCACTATCACAGAGAGAGGGTGAGAATGTGGATCTCACTATCACAGGGAGTGGGTGAGAATGTGTCACTCACTATCACAGTGAGTGGTGAGAATGTGGAAATCACTACCATAGGGAGTAATGAGAATATGGAACTCACTATCACAGGAAGTGGTGAAAATGTGTAACTCAATATAACTGAGTGGGTGAAAATGAGGAACTCACTATCACAGAGAGTGGGTGAGAATGTAGAACTCACTATCACAGAGAGTGGGTGAGAATGTGGAATTCACTATCACAGAGAGTGGCTGAGAATGTGGAACTCACTATCACAGAGAGTGGGTGAGAATGTGGAACTCAGTATCACAGAGAGTGGGTGAGAATGTGGAACTCACTATCACAGAGAGTGGTGAGAATGTGGAACTCACTATCACAGAGAGTGGGTGAGAATGTGGAACTCACTATCACAGAGAGTTCGTGAGAATGTGGAACTCACTATCACAGGGAGTGGGTGAGAATGTGTAACTCACTATCACAGTGAGTGGTGAGAATGTGGAACTCACTATCACAGAGAGTGGGTGAGAATGTGGATCTCATTATCACAGATAGTGGTGAGAGTGTGAAATTCACTCTTGCAGTGAGTGGGTGAGAATGTGGAACTCACTATCACAGTGAGTGGTGAGAATGTGGAACTCACTATCACAGTGAGTGGTGAGAATGTGGAACTCACTATCACAGTGAGTGGTGAGAATGTGGAACTCACTATCACAGTGAGTGGTGAGAATGTGGAACTCGCTATCACAGTGAGTGGTGAGAATGTGGAACTCACTATCACAGGTATTGGATGAGAACGTGGAACTCACTATCACAGGGAGTGGTGAGAACGTGGAACTCACTATCACAGGGAGTGGTGAGAACGTGGAACTCACTATCTCAGTGAGTGGTGAGAATGTGGAAATCACTATCAAAGGGAGAGAGTGAGAGTGTGGAACTCATTGTCAGAGTGAGTGGTGAGAATTTGCAACTGGCAATCACAGCAAGTTGTGAGAATGTGGAACTCACTATCACAGGGAGTGGTGAGAATGTGGAACACACTATCACAGAGTGGTGAGAATGAGGAACAAATTATCACAGAGTGGGTGAGAATGTGGAACTCACTATCACAGGGAGTGGTGAGAATGTGGAACACACTATCTCAGAGAGTGGGTGAGAATGAGGAACAAATTATCACAGAGTGAGTGAGAATGTGGAACGCACTATTACAGGTAGTGGTGAGACTGTGGAACTCACTATCACAAGGAGTGGGTGAGAATGTGGAACTCACTATCGCAGGGAGTGGTGAGAATTTGAAACTGATCACAGGGAGTTGTGAGAATGCAGAACTCACTTTCGCAGGAAGTGCTAGAATGTGGAACTCACTATCACAGAGAGTGGTGAGAATGTGGAACTCACTATCACAGAGTGGGTGAGAATGTGGAACTCACTATCACAGAGAGTGGTGAGACTGTGGAACTCATTGTCACAGAGAGTGGGTGAGAATGTGGAACTCACTATCACAGTGAGTGGGTGAGAATGTGGAACTCACTATCACAGGGACTTGTGAGACTGTGGAACTCACTATCACAGGGAGTTGTGAGAATGCAGAACTCACTATCGCAGGAAGTGGTAGAGTGTGGAACTCACTATCACAGAGAGTGGTGAGAATGTGGAACTCACTATCACAGAGAGTGGGTGAGAATGTGGAACTCACTATCACAGAGAGTGGGTGAGAATGTGGAACTCACTATCACAGAGAGTGGTGAGAATGAGAAACTCATTATCACAGAGTGGGTGAGACTGTGGGACTCACTATCACAGGAAGTGGTTGAGAAAATGGAACTCACTTCCACTGGGAGTGGTGAAAATTCAGCACTGACTATCAGCGGGAGTGGGTGAGAATGTGGAATTCACTATCACAGAGAGTGGGTGAGAATGTGGAACTCACTATCACAGAGAGTGGGTGAGAATGTGGAGCTCACTATCACAGAGAATGGGTGAGAATGTGGAATTCACTATCACAGAGAGTGGGTGAGAATGTGGAACTCAGTATCACAGTGAGTGGTGAGAATGTGGAACTCGCTATCACAGAGAGTGGGTGAGAATGTGGAACTCACTATCACAGAGAGTGGGTGAGAATGTGGAACTCACTATCACATAGAGTGAGTGAGAATGAGGAACTCACTATCACAGGGAGTGGTGAGAATGTGAAACTCACTATCACAGGGAGAGTGTGAGAATGTGGAACTCACTATCACAGAGAGTGGGTGAGAATGTGGAACTCACTATCACAGAGAGTGGGTGAGAATGTGGAACTCACTATCACAGAGTGTGGGTGAGAATGTGGAACTCACTATCACAGTGAATGGGTGAGAATGTGGAACTCACTCTCAGAGAGTGGTGAGAATGTGGAACTCACTATCGCAGGGAGTGGGTGAGAATGTGGAACTTACTATATCAGGGAGTAGTGAGAATGTGGAACTCACTATCGCAGAGAGTGGTGAGAATGTGCAACTCACTATCACAGGGAATGCGTGAGAATGTGGAACTCACTATCACAAGGAGTGGTGAGATAGTGGATGTCATTATCACAGAGAGTGGGTGAGAACGTGGAACTCACTATCACAAATAGTGGTGAGAATGTGGAACTCACTATCAAAGGGAGTGAGTGAGAATGTGGAAATCACTATCACTGGTAGTGGTGACAATGTGGAACTCGCTATCAAAGGGAGTGAGAAAGAATGTGTAACTCACTGTCAGAGTGCGTGGTAAGAATTTGCATCTGACGATCACAGGGAGTTCTGATAATGTGGAACTCACTATCACAGATAGTAGTGAGAATGTGGAACTCACTATCACAGATAGTGGTGAGAATGTGGAACTCACTATCACAGAGAGTGGGTGAGAATGTGGAACTCACTATCACAGAGTGGTGAGAATGTGGATCTCACTATCACAGAGAGTGGGTGAGAATGTGGAAGTCACTATCACAGGTAGTGGTGAGACTATAGAACTCACTATCAAAGGGAGTGGGTGAGAATGTTGAACTCAATATCGCAGGGAGTGGTGAGATTTTGCGACTGATGATCACAGTGAGTGGTGAGACTGTGGAACTCACTACCACAGTGAATGGGTGAGAATGGTGGAACTCACTCTCAGAGAGTGGTGAGAATGTGGAACTCACTATCAGAGAGTGGTGAGAATGTGGAACTCATTATCAGAGAGTGGTGAGAATGTGCAACTCACTATCAAAGAGTGGTGAGAATGTGGAACTCACTATCAGAGAGTGGTGAGAATGTGCAACTCACTATCACTGAGAGTGGTGAGATTGTGGAACACACTATCACAGAGAGTGGCGAGAATGAGGAACTCACTATCACAAATAGTAGTGAGACAGTGGAACTCACCATCACAGAGACAGGTGAGAATATGGAAAGCCCTTTAACAGAGAGTATTGAGAATGAGGACCTCACTATCAAAGGGAGTGAATGAGAATGTGGAAGTCACTGGCTGAGTGAGTGGTGAGAATTTGTAAGTGACGATCACAGGGAGTTGTGATTATGTGGAACTCACTATCACAGAGAGTGGGTGAGAATGTGGAACTCACTATCACAGAGAGTGGGTGAGAATGTGGAACTCACTATCACAGGGAATGGGTGAGAATGTGGAACTAACTATCACAGAGAGTGGGTGAGAATGTGGAACTCACTATCACAGAGAGTGGGTGAGAATGTGGAACTCACTATTGCAGGAAGTTCGTGAGAATGTGGAACTCACTATCACAGAGAATGGGTGAGAATGTGGAACTCACTATCACAGAGAGTGGGTGAGAATGTGGAACTCACTATCACAGAGAGTGGGTGACAATGTGGAACTCACTATCACAGAGAGTGGGTGAGAATGTGGAACTCACTATCACAGAGTGGTTAGAATGTGGAACTCACTATCACAGAGTGGTGAGAATGTGGAACTCACTATCACAGGCACTGGTTGAGAACGTTGAACTCACTATCACAGATGGTGGTGAGAAGTTGGAACTCACTGTCACAGTGAATGGGTGAGAATGTGGAGCTCACTATCACAGAGTGGTGAGAATGTGGAACTCGCTATCACAGAGAGTGGGTGAGAATGTGGAACTCACTATCACAGAGAGTGGGTGAGAATGTGGAACTCACTATCACATAGAGTGAGTGAGAATGAGGAACTCACTATCACAGGGAGTGGTGAGAATGTGGAACTCACTATCACAGGGAGAGTGTGAGAATGTGGAACTCACTATCACAGAGAGTGGGTGAGAATGTGGAACTCACTATCACAGGGAGTAGTGAGAATGTGGAACTCACTATCACAGAGAGTGGGTGAGAATGTGGAACTCACTATCACAGGGAGTGGGTGAGAATGTGGAACTCGCTATCACAGAGAGTGGGTGAGAATGTGGAATTCACTTTCACAGAGAGTGGGTGAGAATGTGGAACTCACTATCACAGAGAGTGGGTGAGAATGTGGAACTCACTATCACAGAGAGTGGGTGAGAATGTGGAACTCACTATCACAGAGAGTGGGTGAGAATGTGGAACTCACTATCACAGTGAATGGGTGAGAATGTG
The DNA here is from genome assembly GCA_026770705.1 of Isurus oxyrinchus. Lineage (NCBI taxonomy): Eukaryota > Metazoa > Chordata > Chondrichthyes > Lamniformes > Lamnidae > Isurus > Isurus oxyrinchus. The sequence goes on from JANJGN010001314.1 coordinate 137,855, forward strand.
GAACTCACTCTCAGAGAGTGGTGAGAATGTGGAACTCACTATCGCAGGGAGTGGGTGAGAATGTGGAACTTACTATATCAGGGAGTAGTGAGAATGTGGAACTCACTATCGCAGAGAGTGGTGAGAATGTGCAACTCACTATCACAGGGAATGCGTGAGAATGTGGAACTCACTATCACAAGGAGTGGTGAGATAGTGGATGTCATTATCACAGTGAGTGGGTGAGAACGTGGAACTCACTATCACAGATAGTGGTGAGAATGTGGAACTCACTATCAAAGGTAGTGAGTGAGAATGTGGAAATCACTATCACTGGTAGTGGTGACAATGTGGAACTCGCTATCAAAGGGAGTGAGAGACAATGTGTAACTCACTGTCAGAGTGCGTGGTAAGAATTTGCATCTGACGATCACAGGGAGTTCTGAGAATGTGGAACTCACTATCACAGATAGTGGTGAGAATGTGGAACTCACTATCACAGATAGTTTTGAGAATTTGGAACTCACTATCACAGAGAGTGGGTGAGAATGTGGAACTCACTATCACAGGTAGTGGTGAGAATGAGGAACTCACTATCACAGAGAGTGGGTGAGAATGTGGAAGTCACTATCACAGGTAGTGGTGAGACTATAGAACTCACTATCAAAGGGAGTGGGTGAGAATGTTGAACTCAATATCGCAGGGAGTGGTGAGATTTTGCAACTGATGATCACAGTGAGTGGTGAGACTGTGGAACTCACTACCACAGTGAATGGGTGAGAATGTGGAACTCAATCTCAGAGAGTGGTGAGAATGTGGAACTCACTATCAGAGAGTGGTGAGAATGTGCAACTCACTATCAAAGAGTGGTGAGAATGTGGAACTCACTATCAGAGAGTGGTGAGAATGTGCAACTCACTATCACTGAGAGTGGTGAGATTGTGGAACACACTATCACAGAGAGTGGCGAGAATGAGGAACTCACTATCACAAATAGTAGTGAGACAGTGGAACTCACTATCACAGAGAGTGGGTGAGAATGTGGAACTCACTATCACAGAGAATGGGTGAGAATGTGGAACTCACTATCACAGGGAATGGGTGAGAATGTGGAACTCACTATCACAGAGAGTGGGTGAGAATGTGGAACTCACTATCACAGAGAGTGGGTGAGAATGTGGAACTCACTATTGCAGGAAGTTCGTGAGAATGTGGAACTCACTATCACAGAGAATGGGTGAGAATGTGGAACTCACTATCACAGAGTAGGTGAGAATGTGGAACTCACTATCACAGTGAGTGGGTGAGAATGTGGAACTCATTATCAAAGAGAGTGGGTGAGAATGTGGAACTCACTATCACAGAGAGTGGGTGAGAATGTGGAACTCACTATCACAGAGAGTGGGTGAGAATGTGGAACTCACTATCACAGAGAGTGGGTGAGAATGTGGAACTCACTATCACAGGGAATGGGTGAGAATGTGGAACTCACTTTCACACGGAATGGGTCTGAATTTGGAACTCACTATCACAGAGAGTGGGTGAGAATGTGGAACTCACTATCACAGAGTGGTGAGAATGTGGAACTCACTATCACAGAGTGGTGAGAATGTGGAACTCACTATCACAGGCACTGGTTGAGAACGTTGAACTCACTATCACAGATGGTGGTGAGAAGTTGGAACTCACTGGCACAGTGAATGGGTGAGAATGTGGAGCTCACTATCACAGAGTGGTGAGAATGTGGAACTCACTATCACAGGGAATGTGTGAGAATGTGGAACTCACTCTCACAGAGTGGGTGAGAATGTGGAACTCACTATCACAGAGAGTGGGTGAGAATGTGGAACTCACTATCACAGTGAGTGGGTGAGAATGTGGAACTCACTATCACAGAGAGTGGGTGAGAATGTGGAATTCACTATCACAGAGAGTGGGTGAGAATGTGGAATTCACTATCACAGGGAGTGGGTGAGAATGTGGAACTCACTATCACAGAGAGTGGGTGAAAATGTGGAGCTCACTATCACAGGGAGTGGGTGAGAATGTGGAACTCACTATCACAGAGAGTGGGTGAGAATGTGGATCTCACTATCACAGGGAGTGGTGAGAATGTGGTACTCACTATCACAGAGAGTGGGTGAGAATGTGGAACTCACTATCACAGAGAGTGGGTGAGAATGTGGAACTCACTATCACAGTGAGTGGGTGAGAATGTGGAACTCACTATCACAGAGAGAGGGTGAGAATGTGGAACTCACTATCACAGAGTGGTGAGAATGTGGAACTCACTATCACAGAGAGTGGGTGAGAATGTGGAACTCACTATCACAGAGTGGTGAGAATGTTGAACTCACTATCACAGATGGTGGTGAGAAGTTGGAACTCACTATCACAGGGAATGTGTGAGAATGTGGAACTCACTCTCACAGAGTGGGTGAGAATGTGGAACTCACTATCACAGTGAGTGGGTGAGAATGTGGAACTCACTATCACAGAGAGTGGGTGAGAATGTGGAATTCACTATCACAGAGAGTGGGTGAGAATGTAGAATTCACTATCACATAGAGTGGGTGAGACTGTGGAACTCACTATCACAGAGAGTGGGTGGGAATGTGGAATTCACTATCACAGGGAGTGGGTGAGAATGTGGAACTCACTATCACAGAGAGTGGGTGAGAATGTGGAGCTCACTATCACAGGGAGTGGGTGAGAATGTGGAACTCACTATCACAGAGAGTGGGTGAGAATGTGGAACTCACTATCACAGAGTGGGTGAGAATGTGGAACACACTATCCCAGGGATTGGTGCGAATGTGCAATTCAATATCACAGAGGTTGATTGAGAGTGTGGAACACAGTGTCACAGTGAATGGGTGAGAATGTGGAGCTCACTATCACAGAGTGGTGAGAATGTGGAACTCACTATCACAGAGTGGTGAGAATGTGGAACTCACTATCACAGGGAATGGGTGAGAATGTGGAACTCACTCTCACAGAGAGAGGGTGAGAATGTGGAACTCACTATCACAGAGAATGGGTGAGAATGTGGAACTCACTATCACAGTGAGTGGGTGAGAATGTGAAACTCACTATCATAGATAGTCGTGAGAATGCGGGACTCATTCTCACGGACTGGTTTAGAATGTGGAACTCACTATCACAGAGATTGGGTAAGAATGTGGAACTCACTATCACCGGGAGTGGGTGAGAATGTGGAACTCACTATCACCAGGAGTGGGTGAGAATGTGGAACTCACTATCACAGAGAGTGGGTGAGAATGTGGAACTCACTATCACAGAGAGTGGGTGAGAATGTAGAACTCACTATCACAGAGAGTGGGTGAGAATGTGGAACTCACTATCACAGAGAGTGGGTGAGAATGTGGAACTCACTATCACAGAGAGTGGGTGAGAATGTGGAACTCACTATCACAGAGAGTGGGTGAGAATGTGGAACTCACTATGGCAAGGAGTGGTGAGAATGTAGAACTGACTATAACCAGGAGTAAGTGAGAATGTGGAACTCACTATCACAGTGAGTGGGTGAGAATGTGGAACTCACTATCACAGAGAGTGGGTGAGAATGTTGAACACACTATCAAAGGGATTGAGTGAGAGTGAGAAACTCACTATTGCAGAAAGTGGTTGAGAATGTGGAACTCGGTATCACACGGATTGTTGAGAATTTGGAACTCACTACCACAGAGAGTGGGTGAGAATGTGGAACTCACTACCACGGGGTGGGTGAGAATGTTGAACTCACTATTGCAGGTAATGGTGAGAATGTGGAATTCACTATCACAGTGAGTGGTGAGAATGTGGAACTCACTATCACAGGCAGTGGGTGAGAACATGGAACTCACTATCACAGGGAGTGGTGAGAATGTGGAAATCACTATCACAGAGTGGTGAGAATGTGGAGCTCACTATCACAGCGAGTGGTGAGAATGTGGAAATTGCTATCACAGGGGGTGGGTGAGAATCTGGAACTCACTATCACAGAGAGAGGGTGAGAATGTGGAACTCACTATCACAGAGTGGTGAGAATGTTGAACTCACTATCACAGGCACTGGTTGAGAACGTTGAACTCACTATCACAGATGGTGGTGAGAAGTTGGAACTCACTGTCACAGTGAATGGGTGAGAATGTGGAGCTCACTATCACAGAGTGGTGAGAATGTGGAACTCACTATCACAGAGAGTGGGTGAGAATGTGGAGCTCACTATCACAGAGAATGGGTGAGAATGTGGAATTCACTATCACAGAGAGTGGGTGAGAATGTGGAACTCGCTATCACAGAGAGTGGGTGAGAATGTGGAACTCAGTATCACAGTGAGTGGTGAGAATGTGGAACTCGCTATCACAGAGTGGGTGAGAATGTGGAACTCACTATCACAGAGTGGGTGAGAATGTGGAACTCACTATCACAGAGAGTGGGTGAGAATGTGGAACTCACTATCACAGAGAGTGGGTGAGAATGTGGAACTCACTATCACAGAGAGTGGGTGAGAATGTGGAACTCACTATCACATAGAGTGAGTGAGAATGAGGAACTCACTATCACAGGGAGTGGTGAGAATGAGGAACTCACCATCACAGAGAGTGGGTGAGAATGTGGAACTCAGTATCACAGTGAGTGGTGAGAATGTGGAACTCGCTATCACAGAGAGTGGGTGAGAATGTGGAACTCACTATCACAGAGAGTGGGTGAGAATGTGGAACTCACTATCACATAGAGTGAGTGAGAATGAGGAACTCACTATCACAGGGAGTGGTGAGAATGTGGAACTCACTATCACAGGGAGTGGGTGAGAATGTGGAACTCACTATCACAGAGAGTGGGTGAGAATGTGGAACTCACTATCACAGAGAGTGGGTGAGAATGTGGAACTCACTATCACAGAGAGTGGGTGAGAATGTGGAACTCACTATCACAGGGAGAGTGTGAGAATGTGGAACTCACTATCACAGAGTGGTGAGAATGTGGAACTCACTATCACAGAGAGTGGGTGAGAATGTGGAACTCACTATCACAGAGAGTGGGTGAGAATGTGGAACTCACTATCACAGGGAGTAGTGAGAATGTGGAACTCACTATCACAGAGAGTGGGTGAGAATGTGGAACTCACTATCACAGGGAGTGGGTGAGAATGTGGAACTCGCTATCACAGAGAGTGGGTGAGAATGTGGAATTCACTTTCACAGAGAGTGGGTGAGAATGTGGAACTCACTATCACAGAGAGTGGGTGAGAATGTGGAACTCACTATCACAGAGAGTGGGTGAGAATGTGGAACTCACTATCACAGAGAGTGGGTGAGAATGTGGAACTCACTATCACAGTGAATGGGTGAGAATGTGGAACTCACTATCACAGAGAGTGGTGAGAATGTGGAACTCACTATCGCAGGGAGTGGGTGAGAATGTGGAACTTACTATATCAGGGAGTAGTGAGAATGTGGAACTCACTATCGCAGAGAGTGGTGAGAATGTGCAACTCACTATCACAGGGAATGCGTGAGAATGTGGAACTCACTATCACAAGGAGTGGTGAGATAGTGGATGTCATTATCACAGTGAGTGGGTGAGAACGTGGAACTCACTATCACAGATAGTGGTGAGAATGTGGAACTCACTATCAAAGGGAATGAGTGAGAATGTGGAAATCACTATCACTGGTAGTGGTGACAATGTGGAACTCGCTATCAAAGGGAGTGAGAGACAATGTGTAACTCACTGTCAGAGTGCGTGGTAAGAATTTGCATCTGATGATCACAGGGAGTTCTGAGAATGTGGAACTCACTATCACAGATAGTGGTGAGAATGTGGAACTCACTATCACAGATAGTGGTGAGAATGTGGAACTCACTATCACAGAGAGTGGGTGAGAATGTGGAACTCACTATCACAGGTAGTGGTGAGAATGAGGAACTCACTATCACAGAGAGTGGGTGAGAATGTGGAAGTCACTATCACAGGTAGTGGTGAGACTATAGAACTCACTATCAAAGGGAGTGGGTGAGAATGTTGAACTCAATATCGCAGGGAGTGGTGAGATTTTGCAACTGATGATCACAGTGAGTGGTGAGACTGTGGAACTCACTACCACAGTGAATGGGTGAGACTGTGGAACTCACTCTCAGAGAGTGGTGAGAATGTGGAACTCACTATCAGAGAGTGGTGAGAATGTGCAACTCACTATCAAAGAGTGGTGAGAATGTGGAACTCACTATCAGAGAGTGGTGAGAATGTGCAACTCACTATCACTGAGAGTGGTGAGATTGTGGAACACACTATCACAGAGAGTGGCGAGAATGAGGAACTCACTATCACAAATAGTAGTGAGACAGTGGAACTCACTATCACAGAGAGTGGGTGAGAATGTGGAACTCACTTCCACAGAGAGTGGGTGAGAATGTGGAACTCACTATCACAGGGAATGGGTGAGAATGTGGAACTCACTATCACAGAGAGTGGGTGAGAATGTGGAACTCACTATCACAGAGAGTGGGTGAGAATGTGGAACTCACTATTGCAGGAAGTTCGTGAGAATGTGGAACTCACTATCACAGAGAATGGGTGAGAATGTGGAACTCACTATCACAGAGTAGGTGAGAATGTGGAACTCACTATCACAGTGAGTGGGTGAGAATGTGGAACTCATTATCAAAGAGAGTGGGTGAGAATGTGGAACTCACTATCACAGGGAATGTGTGAGAATGTGGAACTCACTATCACAGAGTGGGTGAGAATGTGGAACTCACTATCACAGTGAGTGGGTGAGAATGTGGAACTCACTGTCACAGTGAATGGGTGAGAATGTGGAACTCACTATCACAGAGAGTGGGTGAGAATGTGGAACTCACTCTCACAGAGTGGGTGAGAATGTGGAACTCACTATCACAGTGAGTGGGTGAGAATGTGGAACTCACTATCACAGAGAGTGGGTGAGAATGTGGAGCTCACTATCACAGGGAGTGGGTGAGAATGTGGAACTCACTATCACAGAGAGTGGGTGAGAATGTGGAACTCACTATCACAGAGAGTGGGTGAGAATGTGGAATTCACTATCACAGAGAGTGGGTGAGAATGTGGAATTCACTATCACAGGGAGTGGGTGAGAATGTGGAACTCACTATCACAGAGAGTGGGTGAGAATGTGGAGCTCACTATCACAGGGAGTGGGTGAGAATGTGGAACTCACTATCACAGAGAGTGGGTGAGAATGTGGAACTCACTATCACAGGGAATGGGTGAGAATGTGGAACTCACTTTCACACGGAATGGGTCTGAATTTGGAACTCACTATCACAGAGAATGGGTGAGAATGTGGAACTCACTATCACAGAGTGGTGAGAATGTGGAACTCACTATCACAGAGTGGTGAGAATGTGGAACTCACTATCACAGGCACTGGTTGAGAACGTTGAACTCACTATCACAGATGGTGGTGAGAAGTTGGAACTCACTGTCACAGTGAATGGGTGAGAATGTGGAGCTCACTATCACAGAGTGGTGAGAATGTGGAACTCACTATCACAGGGAATGTGTGAGAATGTGGAACTCACTCTCACAGAGTGGGTGAGAATGTGGAACTCACTATCACAGTGAGTGGGTGAGAATGTGGAACTCACTATCACAGGGAGTGGGTGAGAATGTGGAACTCACTATCACAGAGTGGGTGAGAATGTGGAACTCACTATCACAGAGTGGGTGAGAATGTGGAACACACTATCCCAGGGATTGGTGCGAATGTGCAATTCAATATCACAGAGGTTGATTGAGAGTGTGGAACACAGTGTCACAGTGAATGGGTGAGAATGTGGAGCTCACTATCACAGAGTGGTGAGAATGTGGAACTCACTATCACAGGGAATGGGTGAGAATGTGGAACTCACTCTCACAGAGTGGGTGAGAATGTGGAACTCACTATCACAGTGAGTGGGTGAGAATGTGAAACTCACTATCATAGATAGTCGTGAGAATGCGGGACTCATTCTCACGGACTGGTTTAGAATGTGGAACTCACTATCACAGAGATTGGGTAAGAATGTGGAACTCACTATCACCGGGAGTGGGTGAGAATGTGGAACTCACTATCACCGGGAGTGGGTGAGAATGTGGAACTCACTATCACAGGGAATGAGTGAGAATGTGGAACTCACTATCACAGAGAGTGGGTGAGAATGTGGAACTCACGGTCACAGAGAGTGGGTGAGAATGTGGAACTCACTATGGCAAGGAGTGGTGAGAATGTAGAACTGACTATAACCAGGAGTAAGTGAGAATGTGGAACTCACTATCACAGTGAGTGGGTGAGAATGTGGAACTCACTATCACAGAGAGTGGGTGAGAATGTTGAACACACTATCAAAGGGATTGAGTGAGAGTGAGAAACTCACTATTGCAGAAAGTGGTTGAGAATGTGGAACTCGGTATCACACGGATTGTTGAGAATTTGGAACTCACTACCACAGAGAGTGGGTGAGAATGTGGAACTCACTACCACGGGGTGGGTGAGAATGTTGAACTCACTATTGCAGGTAATGGTGAGAATGTGGAATTCACTATCACAGTGAGTGGTGAGAATGTGGAATTCACCATCACAGAGATTGGGTGAGAATGTGGAACTCACTATCACAGGCAGTGGGTGAGAACATGGAACTCACTATCACAGGGAGTGGTGAGAATGTGGAACTCACTATCACAGAGTGGTGAGAATGTGGAGCTCACTATCACAGCGAGTGGTGAGAATGTGGAAATTGCTATCACAGGGGGTGGGTGAGAATCTGGAACTCACTATCACAGAGAGTGGGTGAGAATGTGGAACTCACTATCACAGAGTGGGTGAGAATGTGGAACTCACTATCACAGAGAGTGGGTGAGACTGTGGAACTCACTATCACAGAGAGTGGGTGAGAATGTGGAACTCACTATCACAGAGAGTGGGTGAGAATGTGGAACTCACTATCACAGAGAGTGGGTGAGAATGTGGAACTCACTACCACGGAGTGGGTGAGAATGTGGAACTCACTATCACAGGGATTGGGTGAGAATGTGGAACTCGCTATCAAAGGGAGTGGGTGAGAATTTGGAAGTCACTAGCACAGTGAGTGGGTGAGAATGTGGAACTCACTATCACAGAGATTGGGTGAGAATGTGGAACTCTTTATCAAAGGCAGTGGGTGAGAACATGGAACTCACTATCACAGGGAGTGGTGAGAATGTGGAGCTCACTATCACAGAGTGGTGAGAATGAGGAACTCATTATCACAGAGTGGGTGAGAATGTGGAACTCACTATCACAAGTAGTGGTGAGACTGTGGAACTCACTATCACAGGTAGTGGTGAGACTGTGGAACTCACTATCACAGATAGTGGTGAGACTGTGGAACTCACTGTCAGAGTGAATGGGTGAGAATGTGTAACTCACTATCACAGGGAGTGGGTGAGAATGTGGAATTCACTTTCACAGAGAGTGGGTGAGAATGTGGAATTCAATATCACAGAGAGTGGTGAGATCGTGGAACTCGCTATCGCAGGGAGTGGTGACAATGTGGAACTCACTATCACAGAGTGGTGAGAATGAGGAACTCATTATCGCAGAGTGGGTGAGAATGTGGAACTCACTATCACAGGTCGTGGTTACAATGTGGAACTCACTATCGCAGGGAGTGGTGAAAATGTGGAACTCACTATCGCTGTGAATGGATGAGAATGTGGAACTCACTATGAAAGGGAGTGAGCGAGAATGTGGAACTCACTATCGCTGTGAATGGGTGAGAATATGAACTCACGGTGACAGTGAGTTATGAGAATTAGGAACTCACTATCACAGAGTTGGTGAGAATGTGAAACTCAGTATCACAGAGAGTGGGTGAGGATATATTCCCACTTTCCCCATATTCCGCTGTTTCCCCTGTATTTCCCCCTTTTCCCTGTATTTCCCCCTTTCCCCTGTATTCCCCCTTTCCCCTTTATTTCCCCCTTTGCCCTGTATTTCCCCCTTTCCCCTGTATTCCCCCCCTTTCCCCTGTATTCCCCATTTCCCCTGTAATCATACCGTTCACCTGTATTCCCCCAATTTCTCCTCTATTCCCCCACTTTCCTCAGTATTCCCCCTTTCACCTCTATCGCCCCGTTCATCTGTATTCCCCCTTTCCCCTGTATTCCCCCTTTCCCCTGTATTCCCCCTTTCCCTGTATTCCCCCTTTCCCCTGTATTCCCCCTTTCCCCTGTATTCCCCCTTTCCCTGTATTCCCCCTTTCACCTATATTTCCCCCTTTCCCCTGTATTCCCCCTTTCCCCTGTATTCCCCCTTTCCCTGTATTCCCCCTTTCACCTATATTTCCCCCTTTCCCCTGTATTCCCCCATATCCCCTGTATTCCCCCCTTTCCCCTGTATTCCCCCATTTCCCCTGTATTCCCCCCTTTCCCCTGTATTCCCCCATTTCCCCTGTATTCCCCCCTTTTCCCTGTATTCCCCATTTCCCCTGTATTCCCCCCATTCCCCTGTATCCCCATTTCATCTGTATGTCCCCTTTCCCCTCGTTTCCCCCATATTCCACCCTTCCCCCGTATTCCCCCCATACTCACTTTCCCCTGTATTCCCCCCATACCCACTTTCCCCTGTATTCCCCCCATACCCACTTTCCCCTGTAATCCCCCCATACCCACTTTCCCCTGTATTCCCCCCATACCCACTTTCCCCTGTATTCCCCCCATACCCACTTTCCCCTGTATTCCCCCCATACCCACTTTCCCCTGTATTCCCCCCATACCCACTTTCCCCTGTATTCCCCCCATACCCACTTTCCCCCGTATTCCCCCCAGACCCACTTTCCCCTGTATTCCCCCCATACCCACTTTCCCCTGTATTCCCCCCATACCCACTTTCCCCTGTATTCCCCCCATACCCACTTTCCCCTGTATTCCCCCCATACCCACTTTCCCCTGTATTCCCCCCATACCCACTTTCCCCTGTATTCCCCCCATACCCACTTTCCCCTGTATTCCCCCCATACCCACTTTCCCCTGTATTCCCCCCATACCCACTTTCCCCTGTATTCCCCCCATACCCACTTTCCCCTGTATTCCCCCCATACTCACTTTCTCCTGTATTCCCCCCATACCCACTTTCCCCTGTATTCCCCCCATACCCACTTTCCCCTGTATTCCCCCCATACCCAATTCCCCCTGTATTCCCCCCATACCCACTTTCCCCTGTATTCCCCCCATAAACACTTTCCCCTGTATTCCCCCCATACCCACTTTCCCCTGTATTCCCCCCATACCCACTTTCCCCTGTATTCCCCATTTCCCCTGTATTTCCCCCTTTCCCCTGTATTTCCCCCTTTCCCCTGTATTCCCCCCTTTCCCCTGTATTCCCCCCTTTCCCCTGTATTCCCCATTTCCCCTGTAATCATACCGTTCACCTGTATTCCCCCAATTTCTCCTCTATTCCCCCACTTTCCTCAGTATTCCCCCTTTCACATCTATCGCCCCGTTCATCTGTATTCCCCCTTCCCCTGTATTCCCCCTTTCCCCTGTATTCCCCCTTTCCCTGTATTCCCCCTTTCCCCTGTATTCCCCCTTTCCCCGTATTCCCCCTTTCCCTGTATTCCCCCTTTCACCTATATTTCCCCCTTTCCCCTGTATTCCCCCTTTCCCTGTATTCCCCCTTTCACCTATATTTCCCCCTTTCCCCTGTATTCCCCCATATCCCCTGTATTCCCCCTTTCCCCTGTATTCCCCCCATTTCCCCTGTATTCCCCCCTTTCCCCTGTATTCCCCCCTTTTCCCTGTATTCCCCATTTCCCCTGTATTCCCCCCATTCCCCTGTATCCCCATTTCATCTGTATGTCCCCTTTCCCCTCGTTTCCCCCATATCCCCCATATTCCACCCTTCCCCCGTATTCCCCCCATACTCACTTTCCCCTGTATTCCCCCATACCCACTTTCCCCTGTATTCCCCCCATACCCACTTTCCCCTGTATTCCCCCCATACCCACTTTCCCCTGTATTCCCCCCATACCCACTTTCCCCTGTATTCCCCCCATACCCACTTTCCCCTGTATTCCCCCCATACCCACTTTCCCCTGTATTCCCCCCATACCCACTTTCCCCTGTATTCCCCCCATACCCACTTTCCCCTGTATTCCCCCCATACCCACTTTCCCCTGTATTCCCCCCATACCCACTTTCCCCTGTATTCCCCCCATACCCACTTTCCCCTGTATTCCCCCCATACCCACTTTCCCCTCTATTCCCCCCATACCCACGTTCCCCTGTATTCCCCCCATACCCACTTTCCCCTGTAATCCCCCCATACCCACTTTCCCCTGTATTCCCCCCATACCCACTTTCCCCTGTATTCCCCCCATACCCACTTTCCCCTGTATTCCCCCATACCCACTTTCCCCTGTATTCCCCCCATACCCACTTTCCCCTGTATTCCCCCCATACCCACTTTCCCCTGTATTCCCCCCATACCCACTTTCCCCTGTATAGGCCATTTCCCATGTATTCCCCCTTTCCTCTGTATTCCCCCCTTTCCCCTGTATTCCCACTTTCCCCAGTATTCCCCCCATACCCACTTTCCACTGTATTTCCCCCTTTCCCCTGTATTTCCCCCTTTCCCCTGTATTCCCCCTTTCCCCTGTATTTCCCCCTTTCCCCTGTATTCCCCATTTCCCCTGTATTTCCCCCTTTCCCCTGTATTTCCCCCTTTCCCCTGTATTCCCCCCTTTCCCCTGTATTCCCCCCTTTCCCCTGTATTCCCCATTTCCCCTGTAATCATACCGTTCACCTGTATTCCCCCAATTTCTCCTCTATTCCCCCACTTTCCTCAGTATTCCCCCTTTCACATCTATCGCCCCGTTCATCTGTATTCCCCCTTTCCCCTGTATTCCCCCTTTCCCCTGTATTCCCCCTTTCCCTGTATTCCCCCTTTCCCCTGTATTCCCCCTTTCCCCGTATTCCCCCTTTCCCTGTATTCCCCCTTTCACCTATATTTCCCCCTTTCCCCTGTATTCCCCCTTTCCCTGTATTCCCCCTTTCACCTATATTTCCCCCTTTCCCCTGTATTCCCCCATATCCCCTGTATTCCCCCTTTCCCCTGTATTCCCCCATTTCCCCTGTATTCCCCCCTTTCCCCTGTATTCCCCCCTTTTCCCTGTATTCCCCATTTCCCCTGTATTCCCCCCATTCCCCTGTATCCCCATTTCATCTGTATGTCCCCTTTCCCCTCGTTTCCCCCATATTCCACCCTTCCCCCGTATTCCCCCCATACTCACTTTCCCCTGTATTCCCCCCATACCCACTTTCCCCTGTATTCCCCCCATACCCACTTTCCCCTGTATTCCCCCCATACCCACTTTCCCCTGTATTCCCCCCATACCCACTTACCCCTGTATTCCCCCCATACCCACTTTCCCCTGTATTCCCCCCATACCCACTTTCCCCTGTATTCCCCCATACCCACTTTCCCCTGTATTCCCCCCATACCCACTTTCCCCTGTATTCCCCCCATACCCACTTTCCCCTCTATTCCCCCCATACCCACTTTCCCCTGTATTCCCCCCATACCCACTTTCCCCTGTATTCCCCCCATACCCACTTTCCCCCGTATTCCCCCCATACCCACTTTCCCCTGTATAGGCCATTTCCCATGTATTCCCCCTTTCCTCTGTATTCCCCCCTTTCCCCTGTATTCCCACTTTCCCCAGTATTCCCCCCATACCCACTTTCCACTGTATTTCCCCCTTTCACCTATATTTCCCCCTTTCCCCTGTATTCCCCCATATCCCCTGTATTCCCCCTTTCCCCTGTATTCCCCCATTTCCCCTGTATTCCCCCCTTTCCCCTGTATTCCCCCCTTTTCCCTGTATTCCCCATTTCCCCTGTATTCCCCCCATTCCCCTGTATCCCCATTTCATCTGTATGTCCCCTTTCCCCTCGTTTCCCCCATATCCCCCATATTCCACCCTTCCCCCGTATTCCCCCCATACTCACTTTCCCCTGTATTCCCCCATACCCACTTTCCCCTGTATTCCCCCCATACCCACTTTCCCCTGTATTCCCCCCATACCCACTTTCCCCTGTATTCCCCCCATACCCACTTTCCCCTGTATTCCCCCCATACCCACTTTCCCCTGTATTCCCCCCATACCCACTTTCCCCTGTATTCCCCCCATACCCACTTTCCCCTGTATTCCCCCCATACCCACTTTCCCCTGTATTCCCCCCATACCCACTTTCCCCTGTATTCCCCCCATACCCACTTTCCCCTGTATTCCCCCCATACCCACTTTCCCCTGTATTCCCCCCATACCCACTTTCCCCTCTATTCCCCCCATACCCACGTTCCCCTGTATTCCCCCCATACCCACTTTCCCCTGTAATCCCCCCATACCCACTTTCCCCTGTATTCCCCCCATACCCACTTTCCCCTGTATTCCCCCCATACCCACTTTCCCCTGTATTCCCCCATACCCACTTTCCCCTGTATTCCCCCCATACCCACTTTCCCCTGTATTCCCCCCATACCCACTTTCCCCTGTATTCCCCCCATACCCACTTTCCCCTGTATAGGCCATTTCCCATGTATTCCCCCTTTCCTCTGTATTCCCCCCTTTCCCCTGTATTCCCACTTTCCCCAGTATTCCCCCCATACCCACTTTCCACTGTATTTCCCCCTTTCCCCTGTATTTCCCCCTTTCCCCTGTATTCCCCCTTTCCCCTGTATTTCCCCCTTTCCCCTGTATTCCCCATTTCCCCTGTATTTCCCCCTTTCCCCTGTATTTCCCCCTTTCCCCTGTATTCCCCCCTTTCCCCTGTATTCCCCCCTTTCCCCTGTATTCCCCATTTCCCCTGTAATCATACCGTTCACCTGTATTCCCCCAATTTCTCCTCTATTCCCCCACTTTCCTCAGTATTCCCCCTTTCACATCTATCGCCCCGTTCATCTGTATTCCCCCTTTCCCCTGTATTCCCCCTTTCCCCTGTATTCCCCCTTTCCCTGTATTCCCCCTTTCCCCTGTATTCCCCCTTTCCCCGTATTCCCCCTTTCCCTGTATTCCCCCTTTCACCTATATTTCCCCCTTTCCCCTGTATTCCCCCTTTCCCTGTATTCCCCCTTTCACCTATATTTCCCCCTTTCCCCTGTATTCCCCCATATCCCCTGTATTCCCCCTTTCCCCTGTATTCCCCCATTTCCCCTGTATTCCCCCCTTTCCCCTGTATTCCCCCCTTTTCCCTGTATTCCCCATTTCCCCTGTATTCCCCCCATTCCCCTGTATCCCCATTTCATCTGTATGTCCCCTTTCCCCTCGTTTCCCCCATATTCCACCCTTCCCCCGTATTCCCCCCATACTCACTTTCCCCTGTATTCCCCCCATACCCACTTTCCCCTGTATTCCCCCCATACCCACTTTCCCCTGTATTCCCCCCATACCCACTTTCCCCTGTATTCCCCCCATACCCACTTACCCCTGTATTCCCCCCATACCCACTTTCCCCTGTATTCCCCCCATACCCACTTTCCCCTGTATTCCCCCATACCCACTTTCCCCTGTATTCCCCCCATACCCACTTTCCCCTGTATTCCCCCCATACCCACTTTCCCCTCTATTCCCCCCATACCCACTTTCCCCTGTATTCCCCCCATACCCACTTTCCCCTGTATTCCCCCCATACCCACTTTCCCCCGTATTCCCCCCATACCCACTTTCCCCTGTATAGGCCATTTCCCATGTATTCCCCCTTTCCTCTGTATTCCCCCCTTTCCCCTGTATTCCCACTTTCCCCAGTATTCCCCCCATACCCACTTTCCACTGTATTTCCCCCTTTCCCCTGTATTTCCCCCTTTCCCTGTATTCACCCTTTCCCCTGTATTCCCCTCTTTCCCCTGTATTCCCCTCTTTCCCCTGTATTCCCCTCTTTCCCCTGTATTCCTCCTTTCCCCTGTATTCCCCTCTTTCCCCTGTATTCCCCTCTTTCCCCTGTATTCCTCCTTTCCCCTGTATTCCCCCTTTCCCCTGTATTCCCCTCTTTCCCCTGTATTCCCCCTTTCCCCTGTATTCCCCTCTTTCCCCTGTATTCCCCTCTTTCCCCTGTATTCCCCTCTTTCCCCTGTATTCCCCTCTTTCCCCTGTATTCCTCCTTTCCCCTGTATTCCCCCTTTCCCCTGTATTCCCCTCTTTCCCCTGTATTCCCCTCTTACCCCTGTATTCCCCTCTTTTCCCTGTATTCCCCCTTTCCCCTGTATTCCCCTTTCCCCTGTATTCCCCCTTTCCCCTGTATTCCCCTCTTTCCCCTGTATTCCCCCTTTCCCCTGTATTCCCCTCTTTCCCCTGTATTCCCCTCTTTCCCCTCTATTCCTCCTTTCCCCTGTATTCCCCCCTTTCCCCTGTATTCCCCCTTTCCCCTGTATTCCCCTTTCCCCTGTAATTCACCCTTTCCCCTGTATCACTCCTTACCCCTGTATTCACCCTTTCCCCTGTATTCCCCCTTACCCCTGTATTCCCTTTCCCCTGTATTCCCCTTTCCCCTGTATTCACCCTTACCCCCTGTATTCCCCCTTACCCCTGTATTCCCCCATTACTCCTGTATTCCCCCTTACCCCTGTATTCCCCCCTTTCTGCTGTATACCCCCCTTCCCCTGTATTCCCCCCTTTCCCTGTATTCTGCCTTTCCCCTGTATTGCCCCTTTCCCCTGTATTGCCCCTTTCCCCTGTATTCCCCCCTTTCCCCTGTATTCCCCCTTTCCCCGGTATCCCCCCCTTTCCCCTGTATTGCACCTTTCCCCTGTATTCCCCCCTTTCCCCTGTATTCCACCTTTCCCCTGTATATCCCCTTTCCCCTGTATTCCACTTTCCCCTGTATATCCCCTTTCCCTGTATCACCCCTTTCCCCTGTAATTCTCCCATTCACCCCTAGCCCCTCTTTCACCTGTATCCCCCTTTCACTTATTCCCCCCTTTCCCCTCTATTCCCCCTTTCCCCTCTATTCCCCCTTTCCCCTGTATTCCCCCTTTCCCCTGTATTCCCCCTTTTCCCTGTATACCCCTTTCCCCTGTATCACTCTTTACCCCTGTATTCCCCCTTACCCCTGTATTCCCCTCTTTCCCCTGTATTCCCCCTTTCCCCTGTATCACTCCTTACCCCTGTATTCCCCCATTACTCCTGTATTCCCCCTTACCCCTGTATTCCCCCCTTTCTGCTGTATTCCCCCTTTCGCCTGTATTCCCCCCTTTCCCTGTATTTCCCCTTTCCCCTGTATCCCCCCTTTCCCCTGTATCCCCCCTTTCCCCTGTATATCCCCTTTCCCCTGTATCCCCCCTTTCCCCTGTATATCCCCTTTCCCCTGTATCACCCCTTTCCCCTGTAATTCTCCCATTCACCCCTAGCCCCTCTTTCACCTGTATCCCCCTTTCACTTATTCCCCCCTTTCCCCTCTATTCCCCCTTTCCCCGGTATTCTCCCTTTCCCTTATATTCCCCCTTTCCCTTGTTTTCCTCCCTTTACGCTCTATTCCCCCCACCCCCTTTATTCCCCCTTCCCCTGTATTCCCCGTTTCCACTGTATTTCCCCCTTTCCCCTGTATTTCCCACTTTCCCCTGTATTCCCAGCTTTGCCTGTATTCCCCCTTTTTTCCTGTATTCCCCCTTTCCTCTGTTTCCCCCCTTTCCCCGGTATTCCCCCTTTCCCCTGTATTCCCCCTTCCCCTGTATTCCCCCTTTCCCCTGTATACCCCCTTTCCCCTGTAATTCTCCCATTCACCCCTAGCCCCTCTTTCACCTGTATCCCCGTTCACTTATTCCCCCCTTTCCCCTCTATTCCCCCTTTTACCCTGTATTCTCCCTTTCCCCTGTATTCCCCCTTTCACCTGTATTCCCCCTTCCCCTGTATTCCCCCTTTCCCTGTATTCCCCCTTTCCCCTGTATTCCCCCCTTTCCCCTGTATTCCCCCTTTCCCCTGTATTCCCCCCTTTCCCCTGTATTTCCCCCTTTCCCCTGTATTTCCCCCTTTCCCCTGTATTTCCCCCTTTCCCCTGTATTCCCCCCTTTCCCCTGTATTCCCCTCTTTCCCCTGTATTCCCCCCCTTTCCCCTGTATTCCCCCTTCCCCTGTATTCCCCCCTTTCCCCTCTATTCCCCCTTCCCCTGTATTCCCCCTTTCCCCTGTATTCCCCCTTTCCCCTGTATTCCCCCATTCCTCTGTATTCCCCCCTTTCCACTGTATTCCCACTTCCCATGTATACCCCCCTTCCCCTGTGCTCCCCCTTGCCCTGTAAACCCCTTCCCCTTTATTCCCCTCTTTCCCCTGTAAACACCCTTTCCCCTGTATCATCCCTTTCCCATGTTTTCCCCCCATTCCCATGTTTTCCCCCCATTCCCCTGTATACCCCCTTTCCCCTGTATTTCCCCCTTTCATCCATATCCCCTCTTTCCCCCATATCCCCCTTTCCCTTATTCCCACCTTTCCCCTCTATTCCCCCTTTCCCTGTATTCCGCCTTTCCCCTGTATTCCCCCCTTTCCCCTGTATTCCCCCCTTTCCCCTGTATTTCCCCTTTCCCCCTGTATTCCCCGCTTTCCCCTGTATTTCCCCTTTCCCCCTGTATTTCCCCCTTTCCCCCTGTATTCCCCGCTTTCCCCTGTATTTCCCCCTTTCCCCTGTATTCCCCCCTTTCCCCTGTATTCCCCCTTTCCCCTGTATTCCCCCCTTTCCCCCTTTCCCCTGTATTCCCCCATTTCCCCTGTATTCCCCCTTTTCCCCTGTATTCCCCCCCTTTCCCCCTTTCCCCTGTATTCCCCCCTTTCCCCTGTATTCCCCGCTTTCCCCTGTATTCCCCGCTTTCCCCCGTATTTCCCCATTTCCCCATGTATTCCCAGCTTTCCCCTGTATTCCCACCTTTTTCCTGTATTGGCCCCTTTCTCCTGTATTCCCCCTGTCCCTCCCTTTCCCCTGTATTCCCCCCATACTCACGGTCCCCTGTATTCTCCCTTTCCCCTGTAATCTCCCTTTCCCCTGTATTCCCCCTTTCCCCTGTATTCCCCCCTTTCCCATGTATTCCCCTTTCCCCTGTATTCTCCCTTTCCCCTGTATTCCCCCTTTCCCCTGTATTCCCCCTTTCCCCTGTATTCCCCTTTCCCCTGTATTCGACCCTTCCACTGTATTCCCATTTTCCCCTGTATACCCCGCTTTACCTTGTATTCCCCAAATTCCCCTGTATCCCTGTAATCCCCCTTTCCCCACTATTACCCTCTTTTCCCTGTATTCCCTCTTTCCCATGTATTTACCCCCTTTCCCCTGTATTCCCCCTTCCCCTGTATACCCCCTTCCCCTGTATTCCCCTTCCCCTGTATCTCCTCCTTCCCCTGTATTCCCTTCTTTCCCCTGTATTCCCCCCTTTCCCTGTATTCTGCCTTTCCCCTGTATTGCCCCTTTCCCCTGTATTGCCCCTTTCCCCTGTATTCCCCCCTTTCCCCTGTATTCCCTCTTTCCCCTGTATTCCCCCCTTTCCCCTGTATTCCCCCCTTTCCCCTGTATTCCCCCTTTCCCCTGTATATCCCCTTTCCCCTGTAATTCTCCCATTCACCCCTAGCCCCTCTTTCACCTGTATCCCCCTTTCACTTATTCCCCCCTTTCCCCTCTATTCCCCCTTTCCCCGGTATTCTCCCTTTCCCTTATATTCCCCCTTTCCCTTGTTTTCCTCCCTTTCCGTTCTATTACCCCCACCCCCTCTATTTCCCCCTTTCCCTGTATTCCCTGCTTTCCATGTATTCCCCGCTTTCCCCTTTATTCCCCGCTTTCCCCTTTATTCCCCCCTTTCCCCTGTATTCCCCCCTTCCCCTGTGCTCCCCCTTGCTCTGTAAACCCTTCCCCTTTATTCCCCTCTTTCTCCTGTAAACACCCTTTCCCCTGTATTCCCACTTTCCCCTGTATTCCCCCCTTTCCCCTGCATTCCCCCTTTCCCCTGTATTCTCCCTTTCCCCTGTATTCCCCCTTTCCCCTGTATTCCCCCTT